>JAOYNU010146163.1:0-21646 GCA_026745395.1 Tympanopsis confertula | reverse complement strand
ATAAAATAATATATTTAATAAAACTTTATAATATATATAAGATAAGATTATTAATATAAATTATTATAATATATATAAATTTATATTATTATATCTATTAATATTAATATATTAGTTATTTTTTTTAATAATATATATTAGTAGGTATTATAGACTTAAGCCTACTAGTCTATACTTAGATTATACGGGATTAAGGCTAGGCCTAACCTAATTACTTATAGTACCTATATAAAGTATAATTACCCTAACTATACGATTAATATTTTCTTCTCCTTCTCCTTCTTTCTTTCCGTATATAATAGATTAATATACTATCGATACCTATTCGTATTCTTACTAATAATATTAGTTATTTATAGTTAGAATAATTTAATATAATATTTAAAACCCTTTTTTCTCCCTATTATATATATAAAAGAAATATTATATAATATAGTTATATACCCTTATTATTTATATATAAAATTAATTTATATTTAAATCTCTATTTTTATTAAGTTTTAAGAAATTATTTTTTTAGGGTGGCCAAAAGGGGGGGTGGCCAAAAGGGGGTGGGGGACTCTAGATAGTATGGATCAGTGTGATGAGGACATGAGGGCATGAATATATGCGGCACTCACACGAGCTCGGCCACGACCTGGCTCCTGGATGTTTGCGGCCAGACTGACTCGTTGATTACCACAGTCTCTATTGATGTCGTTCAAGGTCTATTGATAATATCACAGCCTATCTGTACCAGATGACCGCAATGAGCACATTGATGGTGAACGAGGCAAATCCTCCAATGCCAACCTCATACCGTTTGCCCAGAAGGACCTGGCTTCCGATATTGCTGAGTTGTTACAAAACGTCGGCAGCTGGGCTGCGGCATCAGGCGAGTTGACTGACCTAGTAACTTTGTATCTGCAAGTTCAGCAGCGAGGCTTTTCTGTTCCAGTCTCTGGTGCCCATGTACAAGGAAGCTCGGCTGCTGCACAGGAGGCGCGTGACGAGTTCCGTTTGTCACATCTCGCCGGGCGGCTGCACTGGTCTTCTGGCAAATACAATGGTACTTTTATTGGCTCTGGCTTACGCCCTGGTTCTATCTACATGCTGCTGCTGCCTGGCTGCGATCCTTTTGTAGAGAGCGGTGGGTTTTTGTCCAGCTTTTCCATAACGTCGACTCCTTTTTCGTCTGGACACTTGCCCGAGTGCATATGTGCCAAGTGCCTCGCAAGACCTCGTTCGGTTTTAATCTTACTTTTTGTGTGTGACTGGCAGTCTGTCCAAGGGCAATAGTGTACAATCCCCATATTGTGCCTGAGCCGTTCATGGAGTCTTGCCCCTTCAGCTCTCACGTATGTGTAATTCTTGTTGCTGCATTGGCCCTCAAATTGGCAAGTCATCTTCAAAAATTTGAGATGATCTGCTACGTGACACCTATGTGGATGGATACATGTTAGTAAGATGCCGCAATTATGTGCCGTGGACAGCAGAACTGACCTTATTGACTTAGTGATCAGGGGGTCGAAGATTACTCGGCAGCTTTCTACAGGGCATACAAGGATCCCCAACTTATTTGTTTTAAAATCATCCTTTGTAAGGCCGAGTGTTCCCAACTTGGGGTTTATAAAATCTCCCAACGGGATTTTCACCCCCGCCGGTAAAGTGGCAGAAGGTGGTTGCAGTTTGTGTTTTTCGATCAAATGATCACGCAGAGTTTCCTTAGTCTTATGATATGAGACGCAGCCTTCCATTGGGCAAATCGAATTAAAGAATCTTATGTTCCTATGAGTCGCAAGGTGTATAGGTCAGCGGGATACTGCTACCATCCTCTCATTTGGTCAGACTTACATTCTGCGGCCTGATGATTTCTCCTTGGTGGCACCACTTCTCGCCATAGCTGAAGAGGAAGTTTCGACTGCATCCGACCTTGACCTGCCCAGGTCTGGGTCGCCCAGGTCTGAGTCGCCCAAGTCCGAGTCCCCCAAGTCCGAGTCCCCCAAGTCCGAGTCACTGTCAGGCTGCTTCTTTTCCCTCGATGGTGGTTTTCTTCCACCTCTCTCGCCGCTTGCGCTTCGCGTCGGGCGATCATCACCCGTAGATGCGTCTGCCTTGACCTTCTTGGACGACTTCTTTCCAATACTCAAGTTACTCAAGCTGCTAAGGTCCGAGTCGCTAAAGTCCGAGCCGCTGGCGAGCGCCTCCTGTTTTCTCGCCGGCTTCTTTTTTCTTTTTACACCAAGGCTCGTCTGGTCGTGCTTTGATGATAATTGATTATCCATTTCGTCTATAGATACAAAGAAGAAAACCGGGCAGCACAGTGATGGTATGATAATATCTCAAGCCTATGATTTGTGAGTGACACGACAAGGCCGACACACTGCCGACAAAGCGACGAGGGATGGGGTGGGCCTTTGCTCTGCTTTTATACTTGTACGTGCGAGCCTTGGAGGCATCTATCGCACGATTTCAATGCTTGCATGTCGAAAGCCGACTGATGGTATCATCAGCAACACCCGGGTCAGCATCGGGAAAGCCCGTAGGCCAGCATTCTAAAGAGCCTCCGGGTCAGCATCGTTATCATCATCTGGCGGGCATGGTTGGGAGCCCTCGAGTTGGGGTTATTTCCTGGACAGGCCACAGGCCACAACAAGCACTGGAATGGGGGTCTTGGAGGCCAACTTGCTACATCAGCAATGACGTGGGCGTACCATCTCGTGCACAAGAGCGCGTCAGGTTGGATAATGTATCAGAAATCGAACCTGGCACATCAATTCCTGTTGTTGTTGGCCGTCTTTCGACAATTATACCAGGTTTTGACGTAGCTGATCGGGGAACCATTTGGAGAGGCCGAGCAAATGCCCTGGTCCTTTTGGATTTCTTTCAGCCAATTATAACCTTGCTTGTCAGCTGTTGTGTGCTCCAGACGACGGTATTTTGAGCCTCAGCCGGATGAAAAGCAATACTTTTCGATTAATATTTAATTAAATGCCTTTCAACCAACAACTTTACGTCTTTTGTAGATAAAACATCATCACTGAACATTTTTGCTTCCATGCGTGCATCACACCGCCACATACTCAGGGATACGCTCTTGAAGGTGCTCCTAGTCTTTTTTCTACCACATGGCGACTTGACTCCCGAGATGAGAAGACAGGCAGGCGCCTATCAACACGCCTCGCTCTTTGGGCAGAGCTCGGCGTCCATCATCACGCGCGTCTGTCCAGTCCAGTCCGAGACAGCCCGACCTTATAAGAGGATTTAAAACCAGAAAGGATATTATATCCCGATAGCCATCAGAACACGACAGTCTTGCTTCCATTCAAGAACACCCTGCCTTCGCTGACCCACTTCACAGCCGCCGCCAGCACCAGACACTCCACATTGGCGCCCTCGGCCACCAGCTCGGCCGGGCTCATGGCGTGGTCGACCCTGGCAATCCGCTGCTCAATGATGGGACCTTCGTCCAGGTCCTTGGTGACAAAGTGGGCCGTGGCACCAATGATCTTGACACCGCGATCAAAGGCCTGGTGGTAGGGCTTCGCGCCCTTGAAGCTCGGCAGGAAGGAGTGGTGGATGTTGATGATCTTGCCGGACATGATCTCGCACAGCTTGGGGCTGAGGATCTGCATGTACCGCGCCAGAACGACGAGGTCAATGTCGTGGTCGCGGACAATGTCGAGGATCTGGTTCTCCTGCTCCGCCTTGGTGTCCCTGGTGATGGGGAGGTGCCTGAACTCGATGCCGTAGTTTGCCACCAGAGTCTCGAACTCGCCGTGGTTCGAGACCACGACGGGGACATGGATGCGTAGCTGGCCGGTCTTGACACGGAAAAGGAGGTCGTTGAGGCAGTGTCCAATCTTGGACACCATGATCATGGTGCGCGGCTTCTCGTCAACGTTACGAATGCGCAGGTGCGTCATCTTGAGGTCCGACGAAAGCGCGGCAAACGGCGTCGAGAGGGACTCGGTCGACGCCGTGGCCGTGGGGCCAAAGTGAACGCGCATAAAGAACGACTTGGAGACCGGGTCGGAAAACTGTTGCAGCTCGATGATATTGACCGATTGCGAGGCAAATATCCCGGTCACAGCGTGGACGATGCCGGGCTTGTCCGGGCAGGAAAAGGTAAGGATGTGGTAGTGCGACATTATGAAGAAGGAAAGGCTTATATAGATATATAGATATATATATGTATAGATCGATATCAAGGACAGACTCAGAGGCCGAGAGAGATGCAAGAGCCAGAGACCAAGGAACGACGAATCTGGTCAGGCAGGAAAGATGTGTATGACGATGAGTCAGGCAGCCGAGGTGAGGGGAGAGGTGAGTCGGCTCACCTCCGCTGGCCAAGGAAGAAGGCATTTTGAGTTTGAGACAAAAAGCACGTGACCTCAAGATGCAAACTACTTGTATCTACGTACAGAGAGCCACGTCCCCAAGATCGTGGAAGAGGGGAGATAATAGTAATAATAATAATAATAAATAAAATACAGACACCCACCTCGACTGCATGCTCTGGCCGTTTGTTGTCAGTAGGTACAGTATCATTGAAGCTACTCTTACCTCCGACCTTACCTGGAGCTGTGACCCAAAGGCAAGACACACCGATTACATGGACATGGGCGCTGGATCAAACATACACCGGCAACGGCATGAAAAAGCGGTTTACCTGGCCCAAGAACATCCATCTACTGCCTTCCTGACTTAATTCATTGCGTACCGTCGAGGAGGCCGGAGAGCAAGGGCGCTTCTCATATCAGGCCCGTGGATAAAAGACTGGAATGGTGACGAAAGAGTGTTGATATCGAGTTGCTGTAAGGGCAGGTAGGTATCGTGGGGCGTGCGTGGTTTCGGGTCGACGTCTGCCAGGCGTCTGGCTATAACTGCCTTTCTCAATCCCGAGGGCGTGATGACAACTGCTCTCCCATGATCCCATCTCTCTCGCTTACCATGGGTGGGGAAAAAAGTCGGAGAAAGCCGAGGCCGAAATCAAAACCCAGAGGTCACCAGCGCGGACAACATATCCTTTCTCAATATCTGCGCAGCTTTCGTTCCGAGTCGAAGCCGCTGCCGTCATATGCGCGTTTGCGATCATCCATCCTCCGGTCGTCATCGCGTCTATCATCGCGAGAGGAACGGTGGTCGCTGCCGCCACGATACCCGCCGTCACGTCCGCCATCACGTCCGCCATCACGTCCGCCATCGCGGTCTCGTCTGGGAGGCTCCAGGTTGGCGCCGCTGCGGCGGTCGCGGTCGTCACGGTCTCTGTCGCCCCATCGGCCGCCGTCTCTACCTCCGTCACGCCTATCATCAGATGAGCGGCCACCATCGCGATACCCACCACCGCCACCGCCACCACCGAAACCGGCGCGCCCAGCGCCGCCGGGACCAGAGGGAGCGTTTGAAGGCGCGCTGAAGCCGTTGACGTTAGCACGGTCGCCTCCTCTCGGGGGTCCGCCGAACCCCCCGCCGCCTCCACCTCCGCCTCCGCGACCACCAAACCCGCCGCGGAATCCACCGCCGCCACGCCTTGGACCGTCAAACCCACGGAATCCGCCGCGGAATCCACCGCCGAATCCGGCTCCGATACCGGGCCGTGGCGGTGCGGCCTTGGTGTATCCTCTGCCACCAAGCCCACCGCCCAGTCTGCGTGGCCTCCATCCCTTGACCGTCTTGGCGCGCATGACATCTACCTTGATGCGACGGTCCTTTATGCGCATGTTGTCGCAGCGTTCCAGGGCAACTACTCCCCGAGTGCACCAGAGGACGGTGCCTGTCGTCAGTAACCTTACCCTTTTTCGTCAGGAGAGTGTGGGACCGGGCCTGGCGATCAGTGCAATCACGAGCAAGACATGGCCTGTGCCCAAAGGGCATTTGTGCGATGGCGAATATCTTCATGTGAACGGCATAGACGAGCCTGATGGCCAGGTCTCGACTTGACGGCAAAGTCAAGGGAAAATGGGGAGGGGGTGGGGGATAAAAGGTTTTACCTCTCATGTCCTTCTCACGCTCAAAGACAACAAACGCGTACCCTCTGTGGGGTTTCTTTTTCTTCAATGGCCTCTCATGGGCTCGGTTGTTGACGATTAGGCGGATCTGGAGCGTTGTTAGATGAGCGGATGTTGTCAGCACGGGCAAAGAGACGGGCGTACGCGTTCAATAGGGCCAAAGCGGCCGAACTCCATTTCTAGATCGTCATGGCCCGCTTCGTAACTGAGGCGCGCAACGATGAGCGTCTTGAACGGATCGCCGCGGATATTGGGGTCGTCGTCGGGAGTGACTACACCAATCGTCAGCACGCCCGCTCAAAGGCCAAGGTGCTGGGCGATGAATCGACCACCTACAGCCCTTGGCGCCATCCGATGCCAGTTCGGCTATCTGAGCTTTCTTTTCGTTCTTTCTGCGATCGCGAGCCTCGAGCCAGCTCTCTGTTGGCGTATATGTATCGCTGGCCTTGTACGCGGCAAGAGCAGGGAGAAACGCCCCGATGCCTGTTATGGTGGAGGTGCTTCGATTCTCAATTGCGTAATCCGGAGCCTCCACCCACTACCCACCCGGTAAGAAGAGAAAAAAAAGGAAACAGGTCAGCTTCATATGAAAAAATAAAGCTGCAAAGTGGGAGGGATACAAACGCGCAGCGGTGGGCGCGGCGCAAAAAGCGCGAGCAGATTGGGTGGGAGCTTGTCGGTCATGATGGTCGATTACGGCCAAAGGCGATGCGTGTCGACGCGAGGTCGCTCCAGTTGTCGGCAAGGCGGCAAACAGACAAGTCGTAGACCGTAATACGAAAGTGCAGTAGAAATCGGTTCGCGATGGTGTTGGTGAACTTGGTGAAATAGGGAAATAGGCTACTTGGTCAAGGCAAAAATCTTTGGCGCGTCCTTGCACAACGGCCGCGAATTTGATATAGCCCTAATTTACCCGAATCGACATCCATGATGACTCATCACCCAGATAGATCCTTGTTCCGACTTTGCCAATTTCATGATCCTCAAACCCCCCAAACCCACGCAAATTCAACATATAACCGGGGAATGAGGGCCCTACCATGACCATCAGGGCACGGAAGCAAATATCAACTGGCGTCGTAGGGTTTCCTCCCCCCCCCAGTGCCGGATCCATATCGTCTGATGCATTGACAGAATGGCGTTGGCGCCTTCATCCTTCAGTGCAAGAGGATGCACCTCAACTACTGCGATTTCGGCGGTAGCTCACAAGGCATGCGGTAAATGATCCTCCTACAATGCCCCTGATCGTTCCTCTACCGGCGTCTGACTCTCTTCAGGACCTTCATCTCTCGCCTCCTCCCAGCTTTCGCCGCCAAGCATCCCCAGATCGAGTTTGTAATCTCCCCCCGTCCGAACCACCACCCCCAAGTCGTCGGCCACTACATCAATGGCGGTGTAAAGCCCGTGTGTGTGCGCAAGCTCGATGCGCAGCAGATCATGAAGAAGGTGGAGCTGGTCCGCGACGCCAATGGAGAGAAGCTACGCAAGGCGAACAAGGCGGTCACAAGTACAACTCCAAGTGTCCGAGGAGTTTGGAGTCCGTATCACGGTGACGGCATGGAGATATGATTGGCCCATGATATCGGGATACGGGTTTGATGGAATCCACAAGACTCGAGTGGGCATTGATTGCTGCGTTGAAGAATCAATTTAGGGCGGGTAGAGTGTGGATACACGAGCTTCTCCAAATCACCCCAAGATACTCTTTTGCTGCACAATGTAGCTTCAGCGCGAGGGATTTTTTGTGTGCGCGTTTTGGGATCCCCGAAAAGGTACACAGGGGAGGAATTCCAAACAACGTTCGTCCCGAAGTCTCTGCCATGTCTTGACCGGACCTCGTCCTCGATAACTGCGCGGGATGACATCTTAGGCGGATTGGGAGTTGATGATGTCGACGACTGATCAAGACAAGTCAGGACACTGATGAAGAAGAAAAGTGGAAACTGAAGGAGCAACTCACACCCAGGCTTAAGACTGGCACCTCCAACCAGGAAGCCGTCAATGTCGGGCTGGATGTTATTAGCACGAGTCGTGGAATACGGCCATCCGGGACGCGTACCTTGTGGCTCAGCTCGGAGCTGTTCTTCTCGTTGACGCTGCCGCCGTACAGGATACGCAGGTTCTCGGCGACATCCTCGCCGATCTCCTTCTTGAGCCACTGGCGAATGGCAGCGTGCACCTCCTGTGCCTGGTCGGGCGTCGCGACCTTGCCGGTGCCCTGGTCGTCGAGACCGATCAGCTTCGCATGCTACCATTTCTTGTAGGGATGGGGGCGACGACGACGCAAGAGATGTACATACAATGGCCCAAATGGGCTCGTAAGCAATGGTGACCTTGTCCCATTGGCTGATTCCCGCATCCTTGAGCGCCTGGAGCTGCCTCGTGACCACATCAATGGTCTGACTACCCTCGCGCTGCTCCAGAGACTCTCCGCAGCACCAAATGACGCCAACCCCATTTTGGAGCGCAAATTTTGTCTTGCTGGCCACAACAGCATCGGTTTCGCCCAGGGCACGGCGCTCCGAGTGGCCCAGGATAGTCCATGTGATGCCGGCATCCTTGAGCTGCGAGACTGAGATCTCGCCCGTGAAGGCGCCCTCTGGCTGGTCGAACACGTTTTGCGACGCAACCTCGATTTCTGGCCGGAGCTGGCTGCGCACGTGGATGAGGTACAAGGACGGGGGTGCGATGACGACCTCTGCAGTGGGTGGCAAAAGGTCAGACAAGTAAGTACCCAGTATGGTAGAGAGAGCATGGCCTCGGCCAGAGGAGGAGGTGATGTGATGTGGTGGGAAGCACGCACCAACGTCAGGGTTGAGCTTGGCAGAGTTGAGGTTCTCGACAATCTTGTCGAGGGACGCCTTGGTCCCATTCCTAATGGTCTTGTTAGCTAAGGCCCAGCACAACGACACACTCTCTATCATGGGCCGCGTAAGGCATCGTTCACAGGTGAAGCCGATGGATATTATGGCATACATCTTGAAGTTACCGCCAACGAAGAACTTGCGCGCCATTGTGACGGTTGTAGAGAGTAGATAGTGAGATGCTGTTTCTAATGGCGAGCCACCAAGATGGTTATTCGAGATTTCGAGGAGTGGGATAATAATAATGGAAAGCTTGGATGAATCTCTCGGAGAGCATCGGATGAGCTATCTACCCCTCCGCAGCTAGCGGCAGCTGCGAGCAGCTGCAAGCAGCCACTCCAGTACTATCATCAGACACGCGTTTATACGTGACTCCATTGCTCGTAGCCCGATTACTAGATAACTTAATTCCGCTGTCCTTTATTATCTTGATAGCCGATTTTCCTCTTTATTGATAGGCTGGAAAAGCCTGATTTACCCAACTACAGTCAATCAATCTTGTACTCCAGAATACAGCAGACTTTCGGCTATGTGGTGGTTGAGTTGAGGCTTTTCGGGCTCAGCATCTGTCACGGTAATGTTGAATTTTACGTTTTTTTATTGAGTTTATACTGGTGGGTATCACGTCCTACTGTGTTATTTGTTGGACGTCAGTCGGATATATCCGACATCCGGAGTAGAGTAGATGCCATACATGACCTATCTGGCATCTTGTCTTGGCACCTTTTATTGATTTTTTCTCGTCAGGATTTAATTGAGTCTCATACCATCACCCCATCTTTATAACTCGCACCATGCCAGATGAGCCTTGGATAGCCTTGGAGATTCCATGTACGAATTGTCTCAATCGGTGCGAGAAAAACGCCTTAAATTATGAAAGCATGTACCTGCGGCTAGAATATGATATCCTATATGTATAAATCTGGCAGGCGGAGACGAACTATTGTCCAGATTCCCTAGATAATTATATTAGGTGGGTAAATATATCGATAAAGAGACGGTGAGCTGCTTCATTATAGAAGTCGAATTTTAGACTGGACGTGAAGAACGCCTATGGTTGACACCATAAATCTTAGAATTGATAAGAAGGAACCAAATCTTATACCGGAAACCTTATTATTGTTCCTAAATAATCCTATTATAAAAAAACATATATCGTGGAGGATCGGTAATTCGTCGCGGTTAAAATTACATCACGCGCGCATCATCCATCACGTATCCAGAACTTAAAATTACATCACTCACGCATCATGAAACTCAAACCGCCTAAGGTTTATTAATGACTCTGGCTCAGTACGTATCTTCTCAACAAATAGACAGCCTACAAGCCGCTGCTATAAAGGAATGCCCAGACCACCTCCCAGACTCTGCCCGGCACTTCATAATTCCCAGCACTTCACAGTTCCCAGAACACGCAGCTCCCAACCAGTCAATCAATAATCAGCACCATGCGTCGTCAACCGCGCAAGTCCATCAGTGAGCAATTCCCTGAGCTGGTTATCTCAAGTCCAGGATCAGCCATCATGCCTGCCGGAATTCATCAGCGTTCTGTTTTCCGCAGCACAAGTAGTGAGTGGCCTGCCTATGGCTCGGATATGGAGGAAGGTACCGGTCGGTTCACTATCCGCCTCTCCGAGTTCCTACAGAAAGAAGCCAAAAAGCAGCAGATCAAAGACCCAGCAGCCGTCATTACCACGCTCCGCGAAGCTTCACTCCAGGGCGGCACGCCGGCCAAGGTTGAGCTGTGGAATGACCTGACAGAAGCTCTCATCGATCTTGTTTACGGCTCCAACCGTATCGAGGACGCCGGAAACAACTTCCAGATCACGGTTCAACTTTGTCGCAAGGTATTCAACGGAGATAAGGTCGATGCGGCGGCCATCGAACCGCGCACACCTGAGTACGAAGCACACCTGTCCGAGCTTGTTCGAGCAAAGCGCCAGGTCAACCAAACTGAGGTCATCAGAAGTCGCCATGAGATTATCCAACACGCCCAGGCACTTGACTATATCATCGACAAAATCATCACGCAAGACGAGGACTGGACTGAGATCCTGATTTTGGAAACGCATCGCATTCTCTACAACGGTCTAGGTGACAATGAATGGGTCAAGCCTGGTCAGTACCGCGATGGCGCTGTTGCGGCCAGTTACGTGGATCCCAAAGACCCGAAGCAAAAGGTCAAAACACACCAGTTCATTCGCCATCAAATGATCAAGCCTTACATGCAATCATTCGTCTCTGAACTCAACGCTGACATCCAGTCTGCATTGGCCGAGGGCACTCTTGACCCATATAATCTGGCCGCGCACTACACTCACCGCTTCGCCAACATTCATCCTTTCGCTGATGGAAACGGCCGCATTTCCCGTATCATCTTGAATGTGCTGTTGCTCAAGTATGCTGGCCATATCACCACCTTTGGAGGTGACGACGAGGAAAAGGACATGTATATTGGAATTGCGCATCGCGCCAGCAAAACGTTCCACCAGGAAGATGGAGAGGTTCCCAAGGAGGAGCAAGTGGGACATCACGAATTGGCCCGATACGTTCTGGCCAAGAGCAAGAGTCGACTCGAACGACTCTGGCGATGGGCTAACCATGGTCGGAAGGGACAGGAGGGCACTGAAGAAAAGTAGAAGGATATCAAGGAGATCACGGACATGTATTTAGCACGACGGAGCCGGTGGTGAAAAGCCAATAAGGGGCAAGGTGTGGTACAATCGTTTATTACGCTACGTTATTATAAGCATTATTGTGTTTATACCGGTTGTTGTGTAGGTGTCGGTGGGTATTGCATCTTGTGTTTGTCGGTTATATCCGGCAATCAATTTCTTGATATTAGAATCATCAGAGAGTGATTGGTCTCTACTAAGTCTATGTAATTTAATCCTGGTCAACTATAAACGCTACGAAATGTAAGACTGTTGTCCCAGAATACACTATACGGCGTGCATACTCTTTTAAGCACGTGATCATCGGAATGATCACCATCGATAGGAGGGGAACGATCTGATCAACGCCGGTCCCATGTTGATGGTGATGATTGGGAGTGTTGAGGACAGAAATGAGTGGCAAGACTACCTACTAAACAGGACCTTTTCAGATCGAAGGGAATGCCACCGTGAAGATGTGAGCTTTTAGATCAGCTGCATATTATCAGGGCACTGGAAGTGAGAGAGCATGACCTGTGAGAGAACGCCTATCACTGATGCCCCCGCATTCAGCCGGACACCTTCAGCTGCATAGAGAAGTGCAGATACCGGACTGGTATCCATCTGTTGCCTTGGCAAGAAAGGCGAAGCGCCTGGGACCTATGAGCACCACTCGTTGATGCTTGGGCACGGGTCGGCTTACCATGTACGGTAATGCGCTCGCCACTGCTCCTTTGATCCCCTTTCAGACGAGGCATATTTTGCAGGAACATATTTCATGGAAAACCAGATTATCAAAAGCCAGATCAAAGAGATTGAGCGTTGGGGTGAAACCGGATGGAGGGTCTCGGCCGAAAACTTGAAATTGGTGCGGAAACGGTCCAAGGTCGTGGACTTGGACGTCAATCAGGGTTGGCAAGACGGGCTTTTCAACTTGCAAGCTGAGCTATGGATTCTCAATACCTGTCAGTTACGGTACTGCGCAAAGGTGGGAATACTGAGTGGGCTCCAACGCATCAACATTGACAACCTCGAGGATCGCGACAAGGGTGATTTGATCGTCAAAGTATTTGCAGTAATCCAGTCTCTTTGGCTTGGGGTTCAGATCATTGCGCGAAAGGTACACGCCATACCCTCGTCTCAGCTCGAGGTAGTCGCGCTTGCATATTCCTTCTGTGCCTTGATACTGTACGTCACGTTTTGGAAAAGCCCAAAGATGTGCGTCGTATCGTGACCTTTCAGGCAACCAGACACCCTACGGAGAAGGATCTTGTTGAAATCGCATCAAGATCTACAGTGTCGTGTACTTTCAGAGGATTATTTCGCTCTTGCTCTCCCTGGATGTCGTCCTACGGAATTTATGAATGGCAAGATGAGCATGCCGCACCGGCAAGCAATCGCGACACATATCGAGGCGACACTGGCCATCGCGATAGCCAAGACGTCATCGCCAGGCCATTTAACACGAATAGTTATATAACCTGGGGTTTGTTCTTTCCAGCTGTGGTGGCCATTCCATTTGGTAGCATTCATTTCCTAGCCTTGGGCTCGAATTTTGCGACGCCAATTGAGAAGATGCTATGGATCATCGCTTGCTTGATAACGGCTTTCGTGCCGCTTATGCTCTTCCTCTTATTTCGTTTATGCCATGTAATCCTATCCAGACTAAACCCGCTAGAGTCGGCTATGTTTTTTTATGATTGCATATGGGCCATATTGGTGATCATTGTTTTGGGCATGTTAATCTACATGGCAGCAAGGCTTTTCATAATGGCGGAGGCTATACGAGGCCTGTTTTCCCTCCCTTCCGAGGCCTTTCGTTCCACGTGGGCCATGAATATGCCGCACATTTCCTAGGGTTGCCTCAGCAGAGGTTGCTCTTCGGGGCCATCGTCACCTCGCACCATTGCGATGGCCAGCACGGCGTCCTCGGGAACCAAAGCCAGACACCGCAGTAAAACTCCATGGGCCAAGAGCCCCGACCACGCGTTTGCCACGGGGACACTATCCCCTGCATGTCCTCGGGCTGTTCTGGATATGGGGACGCATGGTTCTGTGTCTGAACCATCCGATGCGTCCCAAAAGTGTTTTGAACATCGAGGCGGCCAAAGATACACAGTCCGCTGACACGTAAAACGATCGCTCTAGGTGAACAAGTTACAGATTGCAGCCATGTCAGGCCATGGGGTGGTAGTTGGGTTGTCTTATCGGGAACTGAAGGGCGTCTAGAATCAATAGAGGGGCGCGCCCCAACCGAATACGATACGAGTAACGACCTGGTATTAAACGTTATTAAATTCTTGCAGCACTCATGAAAACCTCAAATCGATGCATCCTTCACGGACAACCTGCTGAAATCGACTTGTGTTGGTATCAACCGGGTCGGTCCAAGCCGCCGCCCCACATGTTGGCCCGTTATCGCGGCCGGGAGGCCCCGACCTTGGCGGCATCCCTTTTCCGTCGCATACGCACCAACACCATCAGAAGAATTCTTTTCAGGCTGCCGCCAACAAGTCGGAAGGAAAAAAGGTGCAGAATAAAATATAAAATAAAAATAAAAATAAAAACAAGCCCAAAAATTCACACAGGAGGGTCCATGCCCCCTGACCTGATCTTGTCCAGCCAACATTCCTCACCGCGATTCCAGCCAACTCCACGCCAGGGTGCGAGAAATGCTGTCTAGAAACAGCTTTCCATCTCCAGCCTTCGTCATTCCCTCCCATAGACACCACACGCGTCACACCATAGGGATCATCACAAGCAGAGTCAGGACCTCCTATGCCCGCCATCTGTCAATCAATAGACTATACTTTGCTTTCTTTGTAGAGCTCAAACGTCGTTCAGGGGGGAGGGTTTGTCTGTCCAAGCCCGTCGCAGCTCCCCATGACGAGACTCGTGGTTCCCGACGTAGCTGAATGTTTTGATCGTCTTCGACCCGGCTCCAGAAGCATGCCACATGATACCGACCTGGAGTCGCTTCGCTTCACCAAGGACACGAAACTGTTCTTCTCCTGGTGGTGGCTTCACTGGCTGGGAGTTCCCGAAGCACGCACCCGACATGCCCCGGGCATCTTTGCCCGGCTCGCAGCATTCAGCGTTGGTCTTTTCTTCCTCCTCCTCCTCCTCCTCCTCCTTCTCCTCCTCTTCTTCTCTTCTTCCACGATGCTGACCAGATAACGGCCCAGGTTCTCCATCCCAGTGGCCGCAAGAAAGAATCACACCAGGTGGCTCGCCAGGCGCTTGACATTGCCCGCAAAAAATGCAAGGGACGCCTCGAGGGCCTCTGCTCCCTTGCGGTTGGTCTCGGCATCCTCAGCGGTGACGACAACGACCACGACCACGACGACGACGACCGCCACCACGAGAACCCCAGTCTCAACATCCAGGAAGGCTTGAAGCACCTCAAGCAAGCCCGGACTCTCTTGCACGGCGCCCACGGGGACGAGTTCTACCTCTTCCGGACCCTGCTCCTTTTGGCGGTGGGATATGGCAACCTGAACGGTGGAGGTGGCCAGGCGAGCGAATATGCCAAGGAGGCATCGGAGCTCCTCGATCGGCTATGGGATATCGGGACCGACAGGTGCAGGGACAGCAGGCAGAGGACGTGGTTCAGCAAAAGGGCCTACCGTTCGCGCGGGTGGCGTGACCTTTGCGTGCACATGTCGATGCAGCTGGCCAGCACCTATCTGGTCGACCTCCAGGATGTCGACGAAGCGGCCCGCGTGTACGGCCATCTTGCCGATCGCGTGCTCACGCTCCATGGGGAGGCCCACACAACCACCATCGTCGTGCACAAGATGTACGCAGGCGTGCTCATAGACCAGGGCCGGCTTGCCGACGCCGCCGACGTTTACAGGGTGGTGCGTGCGTGGAACCGCAAGAACCCCGTCTACTGCGTCCGCTGCGAGGAAGGCATCATGACGCAGACGATTGTGTTTTGCTTCACCGTCGAGAAGAGGTGGGCCGCCGTCGTCAGAGAGACCGACGAGCTCGACAAGGACCTCCACATGCACGTCATTGACGGCCAGATTGCGGGCGCCACCTTGGCCCAGATGCGCATCGCCCACGCCTGGACCGGCCGGGACGAAAAGGTTGTCGAGATGTGCGACCGCTTCCAAGATTTCCACGACTCCCGCTACGGCATTGTGGGGCTTCTGACGATGCACGCTCTCGAGGAGAAATGGGCCGCCTACCACAGGCTCGGGAGGCCCGACGTGGCCGTGTGGGTGGCCAGGGAGGTGCTGGCGAGGCAGAGAATAGCCGAGTCAAGGATGGGGAGCAGATCCGCTCGGGGAGCGCCGCCGGGGGCACCTGGCAATGACACCAACGACGACGACGACGACGACGACGACGACGACGACGACGACGACACTAACCAGAGCGTGAGCAACTCAAGCATCGCGTCCAGCCATCTCGGAGGCCCCGGCCACGCCGTGATCGACCTGGATGATCAGCTCGGCCTGCTGCACCATCACGAGCTCGACGACGACGGCGACGAAAACAGCAACAGCAACAGCATCCCGGAGCACGCCATGCGATGGAGCTCCCTTCGCGCGCACTGGAGCCTCGCATGGTCGCTCTCGCTCACCGACAATCTCGACGAGGCATCATACCACCTCCACAGGTGCCTCAGCTTCACCGGCAAGACCGGCTCCCCCCTCGAGGAAGGCGCCATGATGCGCAACGTCTTTTGCCAGCTCGCCTACATCTACGAGCTGATGGGCAGATCCACAGACGCCACCATCGCGTTTGCCCACGCCCAGCGGGCCTTCCTGAGCAAGCCGTACACCGAGGCTACGGCTGGGTGGTTTGCCTGGCACCGCGGCAAGATGTTCCTCTACACGGCCAGATACAACGAGGCTTTCGAGTGCTTTCTCTTCGTCACCAACGTCATGGGGCACATGTTTGCGCGCAGCAGCAACGAGCGAGGCGATTTCGATGCCGAGGACGCGTTTGCTCCCCGCCCCAGAGCCAGAGGGGCAAGGCGTGAGATACTGGGCCCATGGGACGAGGATCCGGCCGATCTGAGGACCAAAATGACGAGGGTGTCGACCGAAGGCACCGTCGTGTCGTGGCTGGAAGCACCTCACTTGCACAGGCGTCCGTCTTCGCTCGCCCAGTCGTCGCTTTACACCCAGTCGGCCGCGTCTGCTTCCGCCCCGGCCCTCCCATTCAGCCCCAGCACCGCGTCGTCCGCTGCACCATTCCAGCCGCGAACTCCCTTCTCGCCAACGTTTTCCCAGATCCCGCCGACCCCCATGTCGCCCGTCTCCTCCGGCTTGGGCTCAGGCTCGAGCTCAGTTCAAGTCAGGTCACCGCTCCCAGGCCAAGGCCAGAGCCCCTCGTTGTACCCATCCAACTGGCCGCACAGCCCGTCAGCGCCTTCGTCCAGATTCGTGCGATCCCCTACGGCGCCCGACATCACCGGCGGTCGCTACCATCCGTTATTGCATCGCCGCCTGCCGAAAGAGTACCACGACAAGTGTTCAGTCGTCTGGGAGGCAGTCGAGGCCGCGGCATTTCGTCAGCCCCCCCCGGACCCGGCATCTCTCGCCATCGCCCCCGCGGTGGAGGCCGTCATCGTTGATGATCCGCTGGCGTCGTTGTCGGGCTTCGTGCCATACCGCGACATGGTCGCTGCCGCCTCGGGAAGCGACCAGTCTATTCATCAGTGGATGACACGAAACGCCAAATGGCCGTTTGCGCCCAAGGACGGCCATGTGGAGCACCTGGAAAAGTTGCACAAGGTGACAGCGGACACATACCAGGAGTTTGTATCGCAGAGGAACGAGTCCGAGTGGCTAAGATATTGTCTGGGGGAAACCAAGACAATGATAGATTCGAATGGGAAACCTGTGACTGGACCTCGCAAGTCGTAGCCTGTTTTCCCCACTTTTTTCTTTTCTTTGCATAGCGAGGGGTGCATCAAATAGGAGTTGGCAAGGGTTGGAGTTCTTAGATCTTTGTATAGAGTTAGGGCTATACAGTGGAACCTCGTTAATAACATATGGATTAGACGCAGCAAAGCCTAATATATCGCGAGAATATACTACTAACGAGAATCACGTGGTTTATCACGTAGTTACTATTTCTCGACTTTATACTATAAAAATAGGTATTTATATTATAAATATATAAGTTATATTATATATACTCTTATATATTAGTTATTTTATTATATACTACTATATATAACTAATATATACTTAATATATACTTAATATAGAACTTTATACGTAATATATAATTATATATACTTAATTTTATACTATATTCTTAATATAATAGTATATATACTTAATAAAGTAGTATAAACTTATTATATTAGTAAATATAGTTAATATAGTAATATATTAATAGAATATAAAGTAAGAGTAACTTGTAATATCGTGCTATAACTATATGGATTAGTTGATCTATATAGAGTATAGTATAATCTAAGTAGATTAGTAAGGATTTAGCCTAGATCTAATTAGATCTAGCTAGATCTAGCCGGATCCTATCGGATCTAAACTAGATCTAGGTATTATTAGGTAAGATCTCTAAGTATTCTATATAAATTATATATTCCCCGTATAGGATAGGAGGGGATATAGAATTTATATTATATTTTACGATATTTATACTAGTTTATTATAATAAAGGCGGTTACGCTTATATATATATATTTATCGTATTAAATAGTAGTACTACTAAAATCGAGAAATCTCTTAGTTAAGTAATCTAAGATACTCTTACCTCCTAAGTAATTAGGCCTAAACGGCCCTCGAGTACGAATAGTCCTAATTAATTTAGCTTCTAATTTAAATATATTAATTAAAAGATTACTTAAACTCGAGATCTTTATTCTTACTATAACTTACGATATTCGATAGGTCTTATAGATCTATTAAAGATTATAAGAGATCGTTTAAGAATAATTTTTACTAAAGTAATTTATAATTTCGGTAATTAGAATAAGTAATTTTAAAGTAATAGAGGATATAATTATCCTCTAGATCGTTTATTATAAAACTATTTAAGAATAATTTACTATTACCCGATAATAATTTACTTTTACCGGATATATTTCGATATAAAAATAAGTTTAAAATATATATATATTATTAAGATAATCTAGAATTTAAAAATTATAACTTTTAAGTATACTAGTAGAGTTATAACTCGATATTATTACCCTAAAAATTACTCGGTAATCGAATTAACTTCTACTAGTTTTTAATAAATTAAAAAAGTAAATTAAAAAGAATTATTTTATACGAAATATTAAGGAAATTATTAAAGATAAGTAATATAAAGTAATTAACTCGGCTTAAGAACTAGATAATATACTCGGTATATTAAATCGAGTAGCGGATATAGTCTTTTATAACCTATTACTTACTACTATTCTAAATCTAATTCCCTCGTATAAATATTATATAATACTAGTACTATTAGTAGAAAGAAGGAGTTAAGTAAAAGGACTTAACTAATCCTATAGTTATTACTATAGAAAATATAATAATAGTTCTAGGGGTTTAATAATAGGCTTAGACTTAGCTAAATATATATCCTAGTTTATTTTAAATTTAGGATCGAATAAATCTACGACGAAAACTACTCGAGACCCCTAGCGAATATAAATAGGCCCTACTATTACTCTACGAGAAGGATTTAAAGTAAATATAATAGTTTATAAAAAAGGGGAAGATTATACGAATTAGACGAGATTCTAGTATAAGCTAGTATAAATAATATACTACTTACTAGGGGTATTCTTTATAGAACTTATAATAAATAAAAATAAATAAATTACTAAAAAGGGGTATTCGCGAACTCTATCTACTAATAAACTCGAAATATCTCCCCCGAATAACCCGATTTTAATTTAACTAAATCGACTTATAGAAGTTAATCTATAATTTACTTTTAAATAAATATAAAAGTTAAAAAACCGATACGAATTATTTATATTTCTACTAGAAAATATATCGACTACTAAAACGAATAATCTAATTAATTTAGAAAAGCTTTTAATTAATAAAAAAAATACTAATTAATCCTATTAAAATTACTAAATTAGGGGGAGGGGATATATTACTTAATAATAATTTAAGAACTAACCCCTTAGACCCCGGACCTTTCGGTAATTAAAAATACTAAGGAAAAAAAGTTATTAAAGATAAATTAGTAAAACCCGAAACGATTAATAAAAAAAGATTAATTTATATAATTAAAGAAGAACTAGTCCCTCTTAGAAAAGAATTACTAGAACTATTTAATAATATAACTAAAGTAACTTATTAACTAAATATAATTTTTATACTAAGGATTAGAAATATCCTAATAGTACTTTTAAAAGATTAAATTATATAAGAGGCTACCCGAAATAGACTAATTCTTTTTCTATTAAGGAGATAATATAAATAATATATCCTAAAAATCCCGAGTAGAAAACTATTAGATAATAGAAATAGTAATTCGGATAATAATAATAAGTTTAGATATCTTCGATAAGACCTTTTATTATATTAAAAGTATTATAGACGGGGTAATAACCCCGATAACGACCTAGATTTATCGGATAATTTACTCGATAAGTAATACTAATCCTATAAATATCGAAAATTATAAGATAAATTAAATACGTTATTTAAAGCTAAAGAGCTAAGGGTATTCGACTTACTATATATCGTAATAGGGGATAAGTAAGATAAATATAATATAAAAAGATATATTTTTAAGAATATAAATACTTTTATTAATACTATAACTTAAATAGCGAGGAGTTAATCCCTTACTCGCTATACTATAGCCGGAAACCTATATAAGAGTCTTATAGGTTATATAAATTATTAGTATACTTAAAATCTTAATAAAGAGGATTACTTTACTTTAGATCTATAACCTATTAGAAACGAAAATTAAAAATAAAGTACTTTACGAACTATAATTATTTAGAAAGATCTACTAAAAAACCGATAGCTTATAAGCCTAAATATAGTAATACGATAGGCTCGATATAAGATATATACTCTCGATTATACGTTTTATAAAATAGATATTACCTCTTAAATTACTAATATTTTAAGATTTATCGAACTCTTAGGAGAACCTACTAGGAATTATAATATAATATTATTCCGAAAGATCGATTTTAATCTAACTAGAATAATCTATACTCCCCGACTCGAGCTAAATACTATTAAGTAAATTCGAATTATATTAGCTCTTTTATAAGAAGGGTAGAAGAGAATAATTACTAATAAGTTCTTAAAAAAGTAATACGATTTTTAGGCGCGATTTTTAGGAAAATATTTAGAATTTAAAATAATTAGGGATATCCGGGAGCTATTTAAACTACTACGAAGAGAATAAATTAATATTAGTTAAGCCCTAATATCTTATAAACTATACCGATAACCCTAATAGTAAGATCGACCCTAGTATAACTATAATCTATAACGATTTAAACCTACTACTAGTAGATAACGATCTAATACCTATTAGCTATAATACTAATTAAATAATATAGACCTAATAATAGATATTTAAAACTCGGGTCCGGATAGTAGATCTAGTAGATCCGGATTATAATAATATATAATACTCCGGGGAAAAAAGAACTAATATCGTAGGGTATATTATTACTATTATTAGTTTTTACTTATAAGAGGACTCCTATATCGTTAACCTCGAAAACTAGGGGTTTTAAGTAGTCGAGGAAATAATAGAAGAACTATTAACTATAGAGGAAGACTTAGATATAGTAGAATATAAATATCTAAACTCCGATTAGAGTAAAAACGAATCTATTTACCTAATAACTACTCCGATATCCTACGATAATAAACTAAGTACTATAAGATCTTATCTAGAATCCTAATAAATTTACTAATATATATATTTTAACTATTTTACTATATTTTATAATAAAAAAGATAAGGAAATATATCTATCTCGACCCTATAAAACTTCGTAGTAAGAAGGAAACTATAGCCTAGTAATTAGAGTTATAAGGAATTATGATTCCTTTCTAACTCTGATTCCGTGATTCCTAGGAATTACGGGAATTACTGACTTATTTTACTATAGAATTACTAACTTATTTAAGTTACTAACTCCCGGAATTAGAAGAATTAAAGAAGCGATTCCT
>JAOYNU010146052.1:0-21648 GCA_026745395.1 Tympanopsis confertula | reverse complement strand
CTCAACGCACACGATATCCCCCCCAGCACCATGATCGGACAAGATCCCAACACCCCATTGCCACCGCCTGCTGCTCTCCCTCTTCGAACCCTTCATCTCCCCTCCCAGCCTCTGACAACCCATGCAATAGCATGGTCACCCGACGCCGAGCTGGCCATCGCATCCGACGACGCCGTCTCGGTCTTCCTCCCGACCTTCCCCAACCCTTCGTCCGTCCGTGTCGATCCCAGCAGCAGCAGCAGCGCCACCGGCAACTCCCAAGTTGACCATGCCGACCTCAGCACCACCCCCGCGGGCATGCTCCCCTCGAAATATGCGCAGCCGGGCCAGTTCTTTTCACATCGCATGCGCTGGCCCGTGACTCGGTCGCCCGACCCCAGCATGAATGCTGCTCTTTGCGCCGCTGCTGGCGTGCGCATCTACAGGACAAAGAGCTCCATAGCACGACCCGACGATTTGGACGACGACGACGACGACGACAACTACAACGACGACGACGACAACGACAACGACAATGACGACGGCCTGGAAGACGGCCATGGCACACAGCCCGGGACCACCGCCGCCACTCTCGACACCCTCTTTGGAGAACCACGTGATCGTTGGTGGGAGTGCGGGCCGGGTCTGGTGACAGGGTCCGGAGCGGCCATGAGCCAAGTTGTCGCGCTAGCATGGTCTCCCTCGAAGCTGGGCCACAACCTGCGTCCCGTGCTCGCGGTCCTGCTTACGACGGGCGCGCTGATGGTCTACGGCGAGCACTCGTCCAGCGACGCGGACGGGCAGAGACTCAGCCCGGGGGGGTTGCGGGTGCGGAGCTTCCGATCGTGGGCCACGCTGTGGGGCCTGGGCGCGAGGCTGCCGCTGGTAGACCACTCGAAAGACGAGGGATACCGGCTGTGCGATGACCGGGTCACGGCGTTTGCGTGGGCCAAGGAGGTCGGGCGTGGGAGCGGGCTGCTCGCATACAGGACCGGATACGACGAGGTCGTCATCATGGCGGTTGGGTACGCGCATCCCGAGGGGAAAGGGTGCGAGTGGAGCGTGGCCGAGGCGGGCAGATTCCAAGTCTTTGAACCGCACGGCAAAGGGGACGTGAGTTATCTTTTTTTGGGGCATTTGGCATTTGTGTACGTACGTACGCTTCCTAACAAGCACCAACGACAGGTTTACGATCCGGATTATACCCCCTCTGACTCGTCTTTTTGCCTCGGGTGGAGTCGGTGGCTGGCCACGGGCGACTCCAAAACCGCAATCCTTTCCTACATGACACGAAACTATGTTGGGTTTCGACGCATCACCATGGCGGCATCCTGGGACCACGCCAGCCCCGGTGGGATTACGATCCAAGACACCGACCTCCACGGAATGTGCGTGTGTCTATCGACCGACGCCTTTGTCGAGTGGGAAGACGCCGTCACTGCGGTCGACGGCAGGCAAATGTGCCGTGGTCTCATCGCCACGCCTTTCGCCATCAAGCCTTTCCAGGTCGACATGTCGTCGGCCTCCTCTGCCGGTCTGGCCATGGACCTCCATGACGTTGGCTCTTGCGATACCGCGTATCCGAAGGACGTCTCCCAGGAGGACATGATCAACCCCATCACGGGACTCTACATCCACCCACCACCATCCAGTCCCCAAGCTCGGTCCGCCACCGCCACCCCGGCTTACTCGCTGACCCGCCTCTCGGCAACGGCCACAAACAACAACTGGTACCAAGATAGCAGATGCCGTGGGCGAGCGGCGGCAGAGGAAGTAGTCGGCAGTGACAACAACAACAACAACAACAACAACAACAACAACGCCCACCCCGCCCCCCAGTGGGCCGAATACATCCGCCGCATGACGCAGATCCAGGTCCCCGTCTCGGTGGCATTAGCAGGAGGCATCTCGGTGGCTGCGGGCGAGGACTCGGACGAATCCGACGCCGAGGGCGAGCCCGCCGAAGAAGACGCAGAGGACGACGAAGGGGCTGTTGTGGACGACGAGTCCGACATGGACGACAGAGCAGAGTTTGACGGCACCGGTGCGCAGGTGCACCCGTATCGCATCAGGATATGGGGGCTCGCGGCGTCACCCGGGGCCGGCACGTCTGTCATTCTTGCCTCCCAGCACTCCACGCAGCGGCCCGAGCGCGTCTGCAGGATGCTTGTGATGTTTGGCTGGCGCGAGCACGTCGAGCCGGCTCTGATGACGACGAACAGCGAGCAGCAGCACCACGCCTACGACGCCATGAGCACCGAAGGCAGGGTGTGGGAGTGGATGTATGGTGGCGGGCCCTCGATGCCAGGGGCCTTCTTGCTCCGAGGTGACATGACCGCGGGGGAGCCGGCAGCAGCAGCAGCACCACCACCACCACCACCAGCCTTGGCGGAAATGTTCAAGGACATCAAGCCTTCCATGAGGTGTTCGTACTGTCGGACGGCGCTACGGACGACGGGTCTGCAGAGCCGATGCGTCAACAATCACGCCTTTGGTGGGTTTCTGCAGGTTGCCTTGGTGTGGCTGGCTGGCTGGCTGGAATTTTGCATGCTGACAGAGATTCACACAGAAACTTGTGCCGTCTCTGGGCTTGCGATCCTCGCCCCGGGCATCTCTCGGATATGTGGCGTCTGTGGAAGACGGACACTATTGACGCCTGTGCTCCGGCTGCTGCTTCAAGGACAGGCACCAGCACCGGCAGGCCATGGGCTTGATGTTCTAGACGAGGTCCGCGCTTGTGGCGGTTGTGGGGGCAAATTTGCTGCTTGACTTTCTATGCGTTATATGGTTCACGACAACCCCTATCCAGATATCTATGTCCATGTCAGATCAAACTTCCAGTCAGTCTCTACCGTGATTGGCCTGCCTATGCCAGCCCGGCGCGCAACGATATGCCTCTCCAAACGCCTCGCCCCGAGGATCTGTTCGACGTCGTCTCCTTTCAGACTCGCGCTGGCATCAGACGGCGCAAGAGCCACTGGGCGTTGCACGCATCCGACATGGCCGCTCCCAACCCTCAACGTGGTCAGTTTCCCCCAGTTACCAAGCCAGTCGACGTAGTTCCCGCCAGAGTCGGCACGCGTCAGCGCCGGCAAGCACCACACGGCACACCCCGTGAGATCAAGGTGCTCGAGGCGGTAGAGCGCCTTGGAGAGGTGGCGCAGCACGTTGACCGCCTCTGAGAAGTCGTCGTCCAGCGTGTGCGAGTAGGGACCGGTGGCGCCGTACGGCATCACGCGCGACGCGCCGCCCGCTGCCAGCGGCACTGCAAAGCTCGCCAGTTTGGCGTTTTGCGTGCGCGACGGGACGGGCCAGTGTGCGAGGCTCAGGTGGGTCAGGGCCGAGAGCTTTGGCGCGAGAGCCAGGAGCTCGTGCCATGACGGGGCTGTACGAGGGACTGGCGCGAGCGGGGACACGTCGAGAGGCATTGCGGCGAGAGAAAGATGGGTCAGGTTGGGGAGAAGATGGGGCAGGGGAGGCAGCGATGCGGGAGAGACGTCCCACGAGTCCAGGAGCTGCGTCTCCTCGTCGCGCCGGCGAGGGAAAAGCACCTCGCCGAGCTCTTTGATTTTTATCGACTGGCCTGCCGATCCCGACACGTCCAGCTGGAAGATGTCTTGGTTCAAAGCCTCGTCGTCGTCGTCGTCGTCGTCCTCCACCTCGATACCGTACTCCATGAGATCTTCAGCCAAAGGGGGCCTGAGAAGAAGCCTCAGGTCGTGTGCGGAAACCCCGCCAGGGCCCCATATGCTCACATAGGTGATCAGAGACACCCTGACACGGCTTGGGAGCGCGTAAAGGTGAAATCTGTTGTATGCGGCTTGGTATCCCCAGTCTCGTGCTGTGGCCTTGAGCACAAAGTCCAGCAGAGTGCCCTTGCCAGGGCTATACGTTCCTGGCAGTCGCTGCGCCAGAAGCCCGGCTCGGGCTTGCTCCGATACACTTGGGCCAGGATGAGACCGCGCGGGCTCGGCTGCCGAGCCCTGCTGGCTGCGCGGATCATCTGCCGCGGTCCTGGCCTGCCAGCTAAGAGGAGGCGGGGGCCCCGCCGGCAGACGGCGTCCGTGGACGCCCACAGGCCGCCGGGGCCGCGGGGGCGGCGTGTCCGGGATCTGAAGGAATCTCCGCACGTCCGGAGGCAGCGTTGGCTCGTGCAACGCCATCGAGGAGGACGGGGAGGCGGAGCCGGCCGCAGACCCGATAGTCCCAGACGTGGCACCCCCACGGCCCCGACGCAAGCTCTCTAGTATCTCGTTGACGGATTTTGGTCTGGAGGACGAGTCTGGTGTGCAACGAGCGCCGGTAGCGTGAGGGCATTAGACACACGACCACTCTGGTGCCCTCCAAGTGGTGCTTTTTGGGGGAGGGGGCCACGCGTCTACGGGGGTCTGTCTGGTCTGGGAGCAGCGTGGGAGGCGAGGAGCAATCATGGGAAAGGGGGGGTAAACGTACCTGACGCTGCGACGGAGGGGGCCGCATGATGAGTTGTCTGTGGAGACTTGGGATAATGATGCTTCTTCCTGGGCATCGGAACGATCAATGGGGGTGAAGCAGCAAAGCAAAAGCGATAGCAATAGCAATAGCAAAAGCAAAAAGGGGGGCGTGCCTGGAGAATTCCAAGGCTTGAGCAAGGCTCTGCGCCCGACTGATAGTAGCCAGACTTGCCACGGCAGCTGTTGCTGGACACAAACAAGAAGAGGAAGAAGTCCCGAGGCTCGATCAGACCCCGACCGGACAAGGGCAGGGAATGGGACCACCACCTGACGTTTGCGTGCTTGTGTCCTGGGTCTTGCTTCCAGGCTAGAGCGGACCGGGCCTGCGCTTGAGGCGGCAGCTCATCGGCGTCGGGGGCAAGGGAAAGAAAGGGAAGAAGAGGGTGGCCGCAGCGGGCTGCCGGTCGCAGATGATTGGGCGGTCTTTTTTTGGCAGGCGGATTCCCAGTGATGCTGATGCTGATGTTTGCTTGCTGGTGGCGTCGAGAAAGACGATCTGTTAAGGAGCGGTAGGAAGAGGGAGGCGTGTCTGTATTCACGTCGGGCCGTCGTGATCGCAGGACCGAGACGGTTCAAAGAGTCGAACAAACGAGTCAGGCAATGTCGTCCAGGCTCCTTCACGATCCTTCACGCGCTGGCTGGCGGCTTGCAGTTGCTCATTGTTGGGAGGAGGTCTGGAGCGAGATCCATGGTGATGATTGAGATGATGACTCATCAAACCTCAAACCAACTTCCAGCAATAAATAGATGTCATAGAGTCACTGTCGCATCCCGTCAGGAGACTGCCTCGAGCTGAGTCTGGCTATGGTTTTCAGCAGTCTATTTCCCTGGGGACAGTTTGCTTGGCCGGTAGCAAGCTATACACGGTTGCGGCGCGCTCCCGACATCATAGCATGGACCAAGCTGGTACTTTGTGCGTTGGGACCCATTTTATTGTTATTTATATGGCACATATCCTCGCGTGGAGCGTTGCTTATTTTGTTTGTTCTCAAAGCGTCATCTATCATGAATATGCGAGTGCTCTCTCCATTCTCGTAGGAGGCACTTTTGCATCAGATCTTGCATGGGCGGGCGAGTAATCATGACACGATTATATGATCCACCCCGTTTCCTGTTTTACAAAGAAAGACCTCCGTTCAAAACAACCGGGCCAGAGATGTAGCCTGCTGAATGAGCGCACAGAAAACACGGCTGCTGCAACATGTGAGACAGGACCAGGCTCCTGGCGTGCGAGAATGTCTGGCCATTTTGATCAAAGTGTCTTCCGATAGACAACAACAACATCATCGTCATCGTCATCATCATCATGGTCGATATCACGGCCTTCGGCGCGAGTTAACCAGCACGCCCCTCTCCTGGCGTGTTTACGTTTTCCTAGCGTCCGTCTCACAATGGCTCACACGACCAGCCCCGGGTTCAGTTTGGACATTGCTGTCTGTCTTGCCGGTCAGCATGCCTTTTGCGTCACTCCCCCGGTGCAGGTCGGCTCTTGGGCCTCGTCCCAAGATCACCTCAACGGATGACGGCGGCTTCGGCCAGGTGGTTGGCTGGGGGGGGCAGAGTATCAGTCCTCGTTGTCCAATGTGCGTTGTCCAATGCATGTATATGTATGAGCTGGATATATGACAGCCCTACTCGATGTGATAAAAGTCACCGTCGTGTAAGAGATATGCTTGGAGTTCCCCAGCTGCTGTGGACATGGACACGGTACCTGTTGAAAGCCTTCGCACTCATGATGCATCCCAACGTGTTACCGTGCTGGCCGTTGTGAGGAGCAAACATCTTCTTACTGAAAAGCATCCAAGAGAGGAGGGACTGATGATCCTTGTAATTTTCCTTGGAAGAAAAAAACCCAAGAGTTCGCCGACTCCAAACATCAACCACGGCTTTGCCTTGGTCCTAAAGCACCCACTCGTGCGCGATGTGGTGGCAAATGCAAATGCAAGCAGGCCACCCTCCAGGGTCGGACAGACTTCAGATTTGCGTGTCTCATCTCCCTGGTCTGTGGCCGGGTAGAGACAGGGCAGAGCGGTGATGGCAAACGTGGGGCGAAATGACATTTCTCGTCGCCGCCAACTCAGCTCGGCGACCGGTGGTTTCGTGTGTTTGCTTGTTTGTGTTTTCTGTGTATGTATGCATGTATTGAACACCCTCACGAGGGATCTGAGACTGCGCTGCCGAAGAAGGCGAGCGCAGAGGAAAAGCCCAGCCAGCCAGCCATTCCGCGATGGAGGGAGGAGACTCCCGGCGCCCCGGCTAAAGGGACCATGTGTTAAATTGCCAAAACATCCGGGGCTAAGGCATGGAATATAGCCAAGCAAGCAAAAAATTAAAAATTAAAATTATAACGATAATTTCACCAAGTTCACCCCCCCTTCTCATTTACCAAGACGCTGCTCGGGAGCCTTGCCCATCCAAGTGCGTTTGGGTGGTTACGGACGGGGTTTATGTGGAGTCTCGAGATTGGATGCCATAGCTGGCGAGGCACGATCTGAGTGGCGGCCTGCTCGCGAGTGTTTGCTATCCAGATGACCACCACTTTCGGAAGTGCAAGAACCGAGCCTCGGGGGTGGATCAAACAAGCGAGCTCGCTCTGGAGCCAATTTGGTTTCCTCGTGCCCCAGTGGTGTGAACGATCCACAGACACTATATGCAGGCCATGGTCACGCTGTAGACCTGCTTACCACCAGACAAGAGCAAGGCGTGGGGGGCAATCCTTTTCTTTTCTTTTCGGCGTGAACGGCGGCTGACGGGGCATGCTAATGATACTCCCTCCCCCCCAGCAGTCGCTTTGGGCCCGTTGCTTTGCCAGGACGGCGACAGTGACGCCAAGACTCACTCTGCAGAGTCGAGAACAAGGCCATAGATAGACAACGGGTATCGCCGCCGTCTTTTGCCGGACTGGGCTGGATGAAGATCGTGATGGGCCACAATCACGGGGCGAGTCACGCATTCAATTTGGTCAAGTTGGCCACGACAATGGCCACCCAGGCCGGTTCTGCTCTGTTTATTTTTTATTTTATTTTATATTTTTTTACCGAAGCTTGTTGACTCTCCAGCTTCTGTGGACGCAAGGGAGAGAAGAAAAGAGGACGAGAGAGAGCCAAGTCAGAATTGGCACCTGCAAGCACGCACCATCAAGCATCCAAGTAAAACTCACCCGATTGTCCTGCCTCGTGCTGTCTCTCCTTTCCTCCTTATTGCAGCTCACGCCGGTTCTTCCCGAGCCTCACGCATGCCATACCAGGCCCTGCACGTACGACAACTGGCAGCCCTCCGCAGTCAAGCAAAAATCACAGCTTATTTCTTTCTTCAGAAGTGGTCCCAAGATGCAGAGAGCACCGCAGGTGGGGAGGACACACACAAGACAAGCGACGAGTCTTTTGACACGGATACGATACGCCCTTTGGACGCAGCAGTTGGAGGCCACTGGCACGGTATCTGCCGCAGCAACCAGCCATTCCTCGGAGACAAACTATTTTAAGAGAGCTGAGCCATACGTGTAATGTAATGTAGGAAGAGGGAAAACAGATAGAGACCAGGCGCCCAAACAACTGCCGTGATGGCAAGATAGTGCTCTTCTCACAGCTCCCATACAAGAGTTGTCCGGGGCCGATGGTGGGTTTGAAGTCCAGGGAGGCCGCGTCAAAACGGTGCTACCACTTGATCTCGGCCAAGGCCATATCCGGAAGGGCCAAGCGAACAGATTTGGAAGCCTCGACCTCTTGCTGGCATTGTGTGCTTCTTTCTATCTGTGAAAAAGAAAAGAAATTAAAATAACGACCCAAAAAGCCACCAAACCACTCCAGCCATCAAGTGTCTCTCCACCCGAACAATTTTTCTTTCTTTCTTCTTTCTTTCTTCTTCTCTTTTTTGCCCTCCCCCATCGTGGGCAACACGGCGAAGCGCACAGAAGCGGTGGCATCCACCAAGCCAGATTGATGTTCTGACTTCCATGCCATCCACCCATCCATCCTGTAATCTGTGCTCACCTCTGCTGGTGGCACCCATGTTCTGCCACGGCGCAGGAAGGGAGAGATCCCGACAACCGCCTTCTGTATCTGTGCCTGGTACGGGCGGGTGAGTGGGTTGGGGGGAGAGGGGCGGACGACACCGAGGCAGACGCATGCACAGATACGCCTGACACTCTGCGCAGCTGCCGGCAGATACAGACGACTGGACGAGAAGGCTGGGTTTTGTGAACCTGCGGTGCCGGCTCCCGCATGCGATGGGCGAGGGGGAGACGGCCCCGAGGGGATGGTTCGCGTGGTTAGAACGGAACGGATCAGGCCGGGGCGACCTGAGTTGGCTGATTGGCCGTGCAATCATTGGAACTACAGACATCATCCATCAGCTCTGGAGGAGTCCCGCAGCGTAAACGTACTCATCATTCATGCCTTGGGCCAAGCAGTCCAGGGTGCTGGTGTGAGCGATGCCGCAAGTGTTCACTTGGCTCCATGGTCGGTCGGTCGGTCGGTCGGTTGCGTCAGGGCTGCTGTGATACTACAGTTCTGTCCCTTGATAGATGAGCAGCAAGCCCCCGCCGCCAAGGCCCATGAAGCGGCCTAATTAAACAGATATCGTTGACGGGCACTTTGCATGACTACCAAGCCAGTGTCCAGACAGTCACGTGCCTTTTGCTTGGGATGGTGATGGCTTCAAGACGTTGTTGGCCTTAAAGGATAAAGCGTGCGGTTGGCCGCCGCAGCCTTGGCGGCACCCTATCAAGATGTAATGAAGATAAAACAAAATAAAACAAAATAAGAGAGAAAAAAGAGAAAAAGAAGAAAAACAAAAACGGCCCGAGATGGCCTACCGTGACGGAATACGACTCTCAAGGGCCAACGACATGATTGGTTCTCCTCTTTCAGCACGTCCTTATGTCGGATGACGCTTGGCCCCAACTGATTCATCTACATGGTGCATCTGAGAGACGGCGCATCCAAATGGCAAAGGGGGTGTGTCCGGGCCCTCGTCTCGCCCTATGACATCCCCCCGTTGACACAGGTGGTGCATAATGGACAGAACGAGAGCGGCCGGTTGGTCTCTTCCCCCACCCACTTTCATAAATTTCTCCTCTGCTCCCCCCTCAGGCAAGCACGGGCGGGCAGATACCTGTAAGACCGCCCAACCTCCTCTCTCTCCTCTCTTCCCTCCTTGATGTCCCTGGCCGCCGCTTGCGCGAGTGTGCATGCTGCGTATCACCCCGCCAGGTCAAGCTTCCTTTCTTCTTTGTCTTGTTCTTCTTGTTCTTCTTGTTCTTCTTCTTGTTCTTCTTCTTCTTCTTCTTCTTCTTCTTCTTCTTCTTCCAAGCTCATCGTCCACTTGCGTGCTCTGTCGGCGGCCTCGTGACCAGGTCACATAGAACATGCAGAAACCCACACGCTCAACCATGGTGGGATGGATACGCCTGGATCCCCGCGCATATGCGTCGTTGTTAATGCCCGTCGCGGCTGGCGCGGAGGGGGAGGCTGGGACCACGATGGCTGAAGAGCATACAGCAGCTTGGTTACTGTGTTTCTGGTTGTGAGCTGGCACATCTTTTCGAGTAATAATCTGTCTCCAGTGACCTTATCTCACAATCTCTCCCTCATGCCATCCCTCTCATCTATCATGGATGGACGAGCTATTGCATATCTGCCTTGCCCTGCCTGTGTGCCCGACCAAAATGACTCGACGCATGATTAAAAAGTTTCAATTTGTTTCCCCCACCCTTTCTTCATGCTGCCCGTCTCATAGGTGACGTGGGAGGCAAAAAGGTGGGCAGGCGAGCAGCAGCAGACGAGGACTCAGGCAACGCCGTTGTAGTTGCAGCACAGCACAGGCGTGGCAGCACATTACGAGACGGCCGGGACGCAGGACAGCACGGCACGGCAGTTGCGGCGCCCGATTGAGGATGAGATTCGAACCCAAAGAAAGGCACGACGGTTCCCCGCTCTTTGGCTTCTCTTGTCGACGTCTGATGCCGTGCCTTGTTGTCTGCTGCGGTACTGGGCAAAAGGGCGCAGAGGATAAGCACAACCAAGCGATGAGCAAGCAGAGACGTCCCCTTCGGCATGTCTCGGGGCCATGCAGCGTCGATCTCCGACAATCAGGCGTCACAGCACCTACAGATTTCACGAGGGGGGCTTGTGATACTGTGACTTGCTTTGGTGCGTTGATCCCTCAGGGCTTTTTCAGCATCTAACGACAACGTGGTGGTGGTAGAATCAAGCGCATCATGACATGTATCATCAGGTGGGCTGTCGTGAAATAAATGGCCGGTTTGATACCCAGGCTGTGTGCGTGGACTGATCTGATGGCTTGGTGGTGGAATGAATCGCTCCCATGATTGTTTGTTCCCTGGCAATGTCGTAGTGAATGCCACGATGCAATCGGCAATCGGCAAGAGATATAATATAGCCCCTTCAAAACCGACCACCGCGATCGATGCGGGCATGCTCAGGGCAAGCAAGAAAAACAAGGGGGAGGGGCAAGGAAGAAGGGAGGCGACGAGGCGCAAAAAGTCTGCAAGCTGAAAAGCACGTTTTGCTGCAGCGCGACAGGCATGCCGTGTCCGGTCACTCGTGACATTCTCGAACTTCTCGAGGCAAAAAAAGCCATGTTTTGCATGGGAGGAGCGAGGACACTGTACAGATGCGTATGCGATCAATTGAGAGGGCAGCAGGCTCAGGCCATACAGAGACGGGACGAGGGCAGGCACTTGCATCTCGCCAAACCTGCTTGATCCAATCCCTACAGCTGACGCCGGCTCGCTTGGCTGTGGGCGCAGCAGGCAATTGTTGGCAAGCAACTATTCTTGCTTTGGTTGCTTTGGCCTCGCTTCTCGCCAACCCCCTTCGAAGCCCTGGATGCACCAGCACCGTCCTGCCCATTGCACATTCCCATCCGGGTTATACCCACGACAGCCATCGCGGTGCGTCATGGCACGCACGGCAGGCCTTCGAGAAAACTTTGTACCCCGAGCGCCCCTCTCTCGAGTGTAGCAGTGCACTTCTGCGCTTGGCTTGACAATCACTCGCTTGTCGTGGTGCACATTTTGCATGCCGATCGATGTACATGGAAAGGCCTTGTGGGTTTGTTTATGCCCTTCCAGAATTCCTACACCATGCACTTGGTAGGAGGGCGAAGACGATGCCGATAGTAATTGTGTCGATGCGTATATGGGCGGGCGGCCACCGGCATGAAGCCAGCAAATCGCTCACGAGAAGGCAGAAAAAGAAAACAATCCGCATCATCCGATAGCGGTGACTGTAGCGGTTGGTAGCAGGCTTTGCCCGTCGCATTGCTGCATTCATCCGTCTGCCTTGGTTCTATCGAGATAAAAACATACAAACACAGGCCTGCACTGGAGATGGCTGGATATGATCAGGATCACACACTCGTTACGTTGGCTCAGACTGGTTCTTGCACGCACGAGAAAAAATTGGCATTAAAAATTAAAAATTAATTTGCACCCATGTTTCCATCATTCCGGGCGGGATGATGCCCACCATAATCTCGAAAGGAGTCGCACGTCTTTCCATGCGTGATGCCGACAGGTGTCAAGACTTGGGCTACGACGCCATATTTATGATACCTGCTGCCCAACGTACGAGGGCAAACAAGCGTCTCGTGATGGCGTCGTATGGTTATGGTCACCGTGGACGAGAATGATGATGCATGGCACCAGCGCAGCAACAACGTTGATGTTGGTTGACATGGGCAAAACGCGCAAGGCGTGATGGGATTCTGAATGATGCACATGCGCCCTAGCTTGCCGTGTATGTAGGGCGGAATCAGCGGTCCATAGATCGAGTAGATCGGGATCCACTCATTTCAAACTCGGTATGAGTTGGATGCAAGAAGCATGGAAGTGGAGGCTTTATTGCATTCTTGCATTGCGTCCGCCTTGCTCGTTTTTTACCCCAGCACCAGTCATCGACGTTTCATCTCGCCACCACGGGGGGTTTGAAACGGCATGGCAAAGTCAACAGCCAATCCTGGTGGGGCTTGCATGACATGGTTGCTTTGGGCCGCTTCGCCATGACAAAAGATCACAAAAGATCCCGAATGCAAGTGTTGTTGCCTTTTCTGCACACATACTTGGTGCGTAAGGTTCATATACGACAACAAACCTCTCATCTCGTGATCTTGCGAGCTCTCGGCACCTGCACGCTCGGTTGGCTGTTGAAATCGATCGTGTATCCATTGGAAAACCAGTCTGGTCGATCCCCTCTCACGCAGGCGTTTTCCCCGCTGCACAGGGAGGCCGGCCCGTTACTGCGAAGGAGGAGGCCAAGGCATCGTCTTCAGGCTTCGAGTGACATGAGCGTCCATACCAGGTGCGAGTAATAATAAAATAAAAACGACCCTGACGCCCGAGATACAGATAAGCCAAGGACACGCGATTGCAAATGCGGTGGTGTTTGTCGCGACCAAACCTGTTTCGAGTTTCGAGGAGCAGCACCACAATCACAGCTCAGCCACGCCCGATGCACCAGCAAAGGGAGGGCAAGTGGGAGCCATTCCCACCTGCGCGTTGTGCTGTGCACCCGGCGCACGAGATCTCGGGGTGCTTAGTAACGCCGTGCAACTTTGGGTTCGTCGGGAGAGAACGTCAAAGGAAGACAGGGAACGTGGAAGGTGATGGCCAGGTAAAACAGCAAGGAGGAGAGTGCCTCGCTCGGCGTCGACGTTGCAACCTGTCACATTGCACAAGATCTGGAATCTGAAGCCATATCCGGGGAGTGACATGGCGAGATTTTGTAAGGGAGGGTGGTAGGGCGACTTCTGAAGGAGGAAGAGTGGGAACGGGGAGAAGGACGACGAAAGAAGGACAAATGATAGAGGATAGGGGACAAAGGATAGGGGATAGAGGATAGAGGATAGGATAGAGGATAGGATAGAGGATAGGATAGGGGATAGGATAGAGGATAGGATAGAGGATAGGATAGAGGACAGAGGTCAGGGGATAGAGGACAGAGGCAACGAGAAAAAGAACTTGGTGTGGGCAGGGAGGACCTGCTTGGTACCTTGGCATGCGCCAGGTAGTGTGCCTGGCCCAATGTACCTATCTGGTCAGTGTGCCCGAGTGGGTCGGTGGAAAGGAAAAGAGCGGAGAAGGAAGGCGCCCTGGTAGGCAGGGATATTGACGGCAGATGAGGGCGGACGACGATGGCTGGCTGGGCTACCGGGAAGGTGCAAGCTGGAGGGTACGGCATGAATTATAGCCTCCAATACGATCTGTAAGCAAGTAGCAAGTAGCAAGTACCTTGCCTGACACTTATCTACAACCACTCAGATACCCACATACAACATGCCTACAACACAACCCCCTCTCTGGGTGGGAGCTCATAAACATCAGGCACAGATGATAGAATAGGATAGGATGGGATGGGATAGGATAGGTTTGGTTGGATAGGACAGGACAGGATAGGACAGGACAGAATACCCAGGCTGGTAGGCATGCGAGTGAGACGACTGAACGAACGAACCTCTGGGGGGAGTGTGAATTCACTCAATCGTCATCATGCGTAACAGCCATTGACATGTTTCGGAAGAGCAAACATTAACTATCTGGTAGATTACCATGTACGCCGTGCTGACCTGACCTCCGATATGCAAAAATAAATAAAATAAAACAAAAAAGCAACTGGGTCTGTAGTTGGCAGGCGGGGCGAAGATCGATGGGTGCTCAAGGGCTTCTCCTCGGACGCCACACACAAACAAGCAAAGCACCAAGGCATTGCCCACCCCCGATGATGTGCATACGGGCATCATCTTTGCAGCTTCTAGATCTTGCTGCGGGCATCAAGCATCAACAGCAACGCCTTTCGCCAGTCACCACAGGGGCGGCTTGAGCAACGCACTCATGAGCCCCCAGTGCCTGTTTACATCCGCCCCCTCCGTCCTGTGATATCCCATGCAGGGATCCAGGAATTCTAGATTATTCTCCCCATCAGCGGCTCCTCTTTGTCGTGTTGCTTGGTTCCGCTATCGGGAGTCGCTGCCGCTGTGTGTGAGAGAGTTTCTCCAACAACCCCTCGCAACCATGGCATGATGTAGGTAGGTAGGTAATAGATATCTATGGATAGTCGATTTTGCCGTGCTGCTGCTTGCTTGCCACAGCAAGTCATCTGTAGCTGAGCCGAGAACAACACCACGGCACCCGAGGAGAGTGTCTCTCCAGAATCGTGCGGTAAGGCTGTTTCTATCTATCTATCTATCTATCTATCTAATAAGGATGAGACGCAACGACCATGGCCTCCAGACGGGCTGGATCACCCTGCCAACCTGCCCCCTTGCTGGCATCATCCATGTCTTGGCGTCCGAGTCTTGAAAGGTGCGCCGCCCACCAAAGATACGGGAAGCCACAGATGATTATTCGACTCAGCCAGCCAACGCCTACCCTGCCCTGCCCTCCCCTCTCCCCCCTCCAGGCCTTACCTCCTTTTGCCCGACCAAGGCCCAACTGCCTCGACACTGAACCACCCCGAAATCGCGACGCCCCTGTCGTCACGGCCAGCGGGCCGGGGAGATAAGGTCGAGCGAGCCCCCGCACGTCCTTTCCGCTGGTTGGATGCTACATTCCTGTCCGGTCCTTTATTTTTGGCATCCACTGAAGCCCAGTCTTCGTAATCATGCACTTAATTTATTTCGGGCCATCCAGGTGCTGACACTGCCACTACCGATTCTCGTCTCGTCCAATACGGCTGCCTGCCCGTGCATGCTTCGCTGTCCACAAACCAGCCTCACACACCGCTGTCGGCTGCACTCTCGCAACATCAAGCGTCCGGCCGAGGAACCTGGCCTCCTCCTCCCCCCTTCCCCTCTGCGTCTGTTGTGGCACGCGGCCGATCAGGGTATGCCAGTTGGTTCATCCTCCATTTCGGACGCGGTCGGACTGTGATAAATAAATAGAGAGATAATTAGACAAATAAATAGACAATATAAAATATCAAAATACAATAAAATTAAAATAAATCCTCCCGTTGCAAAGCTGGACCCGGCAGTCTGGCTCAATGGTAAACTTCGTACATCGGGCTCGGGTAATTAGCGACGTGATTGGCTCGGCCAGCCAAGCACCGGGAAGGGAATGAGCCTCGCCCCTGGGAGTAGCAAGCAAGCAAGCAAGCAAGCAAGCAAGCAAGCAAGCCTTCTCGTTGATCCTTCTCATTGATCCTTCTCATCCACAGCCAGCCCCCCATCCTCTACGAGTACGAGATCCCGATGCTCATCCTTCTTCTCCGTGAGTTTGCTTCGGGAGCTCGATGGCATATCCTACCAAGTGTTTTATTCATGCTGTTATTATCATCACCCCCAATCTATATCCCACATGGGAGTGGCGTGAGGCCCCGGTATGACCCAGGACAAACAGCTCGTCATGGCTTGCTCCGTGTGTCGTGAGGACTCGTAGACAGTCGGGCACGTACAACTTGGCGCAAGAGGACGACTGCAGGTCCTGGCTTCTTGTCCAGGGCACCAAGTTCCATAGAGTCTCCAGTCGTCGTTGACAACTACCTCCACCTCCAGCAAAGTTGAAGGATGGGCGAAACACGCCCGAAGCCGGTACAAATGGCGCGTCCGTCAAATTTACTCGCCGTGAATCCATCCCCATGGCTGCTGCCCTGTGCCTCTGCGTGCGCTGTGCATCGAGCCGCCGGGTCGGTCGGCCAAGTACCGCGCCTCCCAAATGCCGCCCATGATCTCTTGTGCGCCGTCAGGGGCCGCGGAGCGTAGTATCTGCTGGCGACCATCGACCTGAGGGCAAAGCTTCCGATAATGGCGAGTGGCGCTGGCGGCGGAACCTTATCCCCCGGCGCCTGCCTGCCTGTCTGCACGTGGCGACGGCCAAGGTGTTATAGATGGCAAAGTTATGGTCAAGGCGTAAAGAATAAAGTAAAAATAATAATAATAAAATAAAACAACCCCCCCCCCCCCCGATCTTGTTAAACAGCGGCAGGCTTGAAGCCAGACCACGAGATGTGGCCTCAGTTCATGACGTGACAGGCACGCGGTGATAAGCGGTGCACAAGATGGACAGTGATAGGAGCCATCGTCCCGGACTGGTAGCGTCGCTCCTCTCGGTCTGTATCCGGTATCTATTCGAGCCATAGCTTTTCACTCGGGAGCCATAGGCTACATGATGCGCACAACGGAAACGGCCGAGGCTTCCGCCGCTACGGAGCGGGTAGAAGATGAAAATATGGGGCTTGATGATTCCCGAAGTGCGTATCCTCCTTTTTTACATTATTTCTTCCTATTTTATTTAATATAGATATACGTATATTTGCAAATTATCCATCGCGTCTGCGCCACATACGTAGCCGGGATATCTCACCAGCTGAGTCCAGGATGCTGGCTGGAGAGTGACGACGGGAGTAGCGACGAACGGATGGGTGCACGAGCTGGCTTGCGCGCGGTGAGTGTACGTGTGTGTGTGTGTAAGTGGATTTTGTTTATTTTCTCCTTTTATTATTATTCTCTTCCTTTTATTATTATTCTCTTCTTTTTATTATTATTCTCTTCTTTTTATTATTATTCTCTTCTTTTTATTATTATTCTCTTCTTTTTATCACCACTCATCGCTTTGGGGGTGGTCGTTTTCCAGCTTGCCAGAGGCTCCTCGAAGCTCGTGATTTGTGCCAATAGACGAGCGTCAAGCCGACGAAAAGCAAACACACGATGCTGCCATGTGCGCCGCCCAGTCAAACAGCCAGAAACCGCAGCACCCCTGGCGGACATCTCTAGGGTCCGTCTGCAGACAACCGGGACTCCGTTTCTATAACCGCCCCCAACAATTCTGGTCCTTTCTCTCGCAGCCCGTCGACAAAGGGAACAAAAGGATGACATCCTGATCCATCTGGTGCGCCCATATCCGTGCCCGAGCTTGGCCATACACCCCTTCAATCCTGCGTGTTTTGATTTCATGCCAACGGCGATCCTCCCTTTTGCAACTGGGGGACGCCTGTTTATGGTGCTGGTGTGTATCGTCATGCTCCTGACGGGCATGAGGCCGCGAGTAGCTGCATGACTGACGCCTTGGTGGTGCGTGAGAAGAGAGAAAAAAATTGAAAATAAAATAAAATAATTAATTAATTAAAACGCTAACCATGCCATCCCACGCTCACGTAGTCCGTTCACCAACCGTCCAGGACCGCAGCCAATCAAGCTGCGGGCGTAGAATCCAGGACTCGCCCATCATGATGCTGCTGGCCAGCGGAGAAGAGCGCCAAAGCTGAGCATCTCCAAACCTACCCCTTTAGCTTTCCCCCCCTCTCTCTCTCTCTCCCCCTCTATCTCCCTCTCTCCCTCTCCTCTGCTTGCAGGCCATGGCTCATGTGTCCCAAAGATGACTGTGTTGTTGTGTCTACGTATACGCCCTCGGTTGGTCGGGTATAGCACAGCACAGCCTCTTTCCCCCTTCCTGTTATGATGCCGAGCCTGACTCTGGAGGGCTCCGGGCGCGTTGCGGTAGCAAACATGCCATGCCGCCACCAAGGACCCCCCCCTACGGGATGCAAAAAGACCAGGAGGATATGCACCCAGGCTCCATATGGCTCAAGGTGTTTCAACACCCCCCAGTTCACTCTTTTGTTGTTCAACCCAACATATCTGCCAAGCCTTGCCACTGACAGGAAGCATAGTAGAGTGACTGCTCTCCCCATGCCCCCCCCTTACTTGTACTGGATTCTACTACCAAGTCTGTTGGAAACATTTCTTCTCTCCCATACCACGACGACGAAAATAAAATAAAAACTGATGTGCTGATGTGTCTCTCAAAGACAAGTCAGAAAGCTCAGAGAAACCGACAAGTCAATCGTCTTTCATCTATCTCGAGGCGTTCAAAGATGCCATCTCACAACGCTTATGATATGCCACCATATAACTGATGCCATCCGTTGATGTGATGACTCTGGCATTCTTCTACAGTCCAGGGCTGCTTCCTGTGGGTCACATTGGCCGTTTTACCGATCATATTGTATCTTGCATGATCGGATGTAGAGATTTACGGGTCTGGGGAGGAGACGATCAACCGGGGGGGTCAGTAGCTTGTTGATACGCTGGGCGCTGCATCAGGATTGCCAGCACGACGAGCAGAACGCAAAAGATGACGGGGGGGAGGGGGGTGGTCGGGGGGAGTGAGTGTAGGAGGGATCGAAATCCTCGAGCCCTTCGGTGTCGGGGTCGACAACGTTGAACGAACAGGAATGGAGAGAGGCCAGCCGGAGAGGACAGACCAGCAACGCGAATGATGACGACCGGGTCCGATAGTAATATTCCGATTGTGAAAACGTATTGGCCTGGTAGTCGAAACATTTTGTTTGGTTCGTTCACGTACTGGATGCCCGCGCCCGAACCACTCGCCCCCCCTCTCCCCCCTTCTGATTCTGCACATACTGGTCATCGGCCTCGCACCTCGCCTCCGCCGCTCCCGTGGGGGTGGAGGAGGAGCAGTGAGAGGATGACGCTTCTTCTAGAACGAGAGAGGAGCGAGAATATCAACAGGATGAGCAGAACGGGGGGGGGGGGGTGAGGCAGGGACGGATAGGCGGAGGGAATAAAAGCAGACGACGCTAGTAACGGCTTCCTGCCTCCTGCTATGAGTTGGTCGCATCGTGAGAAATCCGGGAGCGAAGCGATAGAAAAACACCGCGAGTGCACTGAAAGCTGAGCAAGCAGAAGCTGCTTTTAGCGTTAGTCGTACCTGGTCATCTACGTTCTTGGCATCCATGTGGGCGAGGGAAACTTGACTGGTAATACGTGCATGCTCAGTCAAGGTATTGTCGGACTCTCGCGCAACGCCATTTGAAAAACACGAGGCGATGCTTGGGCAGCTTTTTCCTCTTTTTCCTCTTCTTCTTCTTTCCCTTTTCTCTCTGTTTCTCTTGCTATTCACTCGATTTGAGGCGGCCAACGTGAGTGATCGGGACTATACAGGGCATTCACTAATAATAGACCCGCGTAGTAAAGTATATCCGTAAATATCCATACATCTACACATCCGTATAGCTACATATACGTCTATATAGATATATATATATATATATAGACACGTCTATATTAAGGAGGTAAACGAGTCTCTGGACAGAGATGGATGAGCAAGCGGTCGTCCGGACAGACGGCAAACATGGAAGCACGTACATGATTGCTTGCATGGCGAGAGAAGCGTAGACCTCGAAATAATCCCGATCAAGAGGCCAAATCCTAGTTTAACCATGGCATGCACCGATCAACCGATAGACAGAACCAAACCACCTGCCCTGTTTTTGTCCCCAGAACCTCCCATCAACGCCTGTGTGCTCACCCACCTGTCTCAGGCGCTACACTCCCACGCACATAACACCAAGGAACCGTCCTCTTCTTCTCATCCCATCCATCAATTCCTCCTGTCGACATTACATTACTTATTACTACCCCCTTCCTTCCTTCCTTCCCCATACCGTCCAACATCAAGGGCCCTCTCCTGTCCTGCCATCCTCGCATCTCCCGTTCCGCCTCCTTTGTGTCCTCCTGATATAGCACCACCTCTGACGAGACACACGTCGACGCATACTGATGCTACCTGTCCCAACGTGTCTTGAAATCCTCTCTGGCTGTCTCCTCGTCGTGTACGGTATCCTGGACGCTCAGGTCTTTGCGACATTGCCGCCAAGCCAGCCCTCGTCCGATCCGCTCGCGTTGTCGCTCCGCTCTCACATCCTGGCCCCCCCCCTCGAGCCAGGCGCAAGCAGCGCCCTCAGAGACTGCCTCGACCGCGATACTACATCATCCTGGCATCATCTTTTGACCAGGTAGCCTTTGGCTGCTGCAGCTCACAATACCGGGGACGAGACAAGAAATCACGCGAAGCCCCCCTTGCAAGTGTGCGCCTGCCCCCCCCAGCTTAGGCCGGACCATCATTCTTCGAGAGCCGGTGTCACGTCGATCATCGTAACCCCGCCCCCGCCCCCTCTCGGGACTGCTCAAGAACGACCTTTGAAAAACTCTTACTTGTCGGCTGCTTCGCTGCCCTGACGACGGTCGGGAGGAAGTCGTGGCTTCCAGGCACGTACGCACGTACGTACGTGACTATATACATACATACACACACACACACACATATATATATATATATATATTTGCCTGTGCTACCGCGCCATCTCCGACCCTTTTCTATATCCTTATACTCGACCTGTGTGATCTCAGATATATCCACTTTTACTTATCCTGTGAGTGATATCTTGGGGCGAAGAAACAGTCCAGGAAACATGTTACAGGGGAGGCATTGAAAACAAGATTGGAAAAAAAAAAAAACTGTACATGTTTTCCAAAATTTCTATTTTTCATATTTCTTCTTTTTTTTACACCAGGACAAAGTTTTCCCTTCTCTTCCCCTTCTTTTTTCTTTTTGTCATGAGCAGGAGGCTTATATCTATATTCTAGCTGCTTCGCCTGACAACAGCGTGTGATTTGCTCGGGTATCAATCCGATCCGTTGGCACTACTGCGCCAGGTAAGAGATATATCCAGTTGCAGAAACCCACGCCGCCTGCTTGGAGTGGAGCGGTCGATCTTGGTCGTACAGACACTAACTAAAGCAAGACGGTCGAGTAAGAAACCTTGCCGGCGACTCGGTGAAACTTCTTTTCACTCTATCTCGACAACTCTCGCGACTCAATCATTGCAGAACCAAAGCCAAGTAAGCAAGCAAGCAGGCATCTGCACATGACGTCTGCGACTGGTTGCCAGTTATATCTGTCCTTTTCATCCGTCCGCAATTGCTCTTTTGTCTGTCAGCTAATGATGCGTTGGGTTGGCCTTTACCAGATAAAAACTGCGGTACAAAAACGGCACTGGCTTCACTGGGATCCAAGCGAAGAAGATTTCCGATCGAGTCAGGTTAGGATTTCTATCGAGTTGCTGTTGTTGCTTGCTGCTTGCAGGCGTGTGGTGTTGTATACATGGCATGGGTATGCTGCTGCTGCAAAGCAACCATGCTGACATGACCCAGAAACAAACCGAGCCGCCGCAGATCTTGTTTGCGGGTTTGCAACCCAGCGACTTGCTCACCAAGCGAGTTGTCGTTTTGTCGTCGAGGTGGGTGGCTTTTCTTTATCGATATCCAAGGGGGGGGCGGTTCGTGGGCTGGCCGGTTGTAGGCAGGCAGGTTTTGGGATTTTGACTTTACGGGACGGGTCGACGATTTGCCACCG
>JAOYNU010145941.1:0-21685 GCA_026745395.1 Tympanopsis confertula | reverse complement strand
CAATCTTCTTCATTAGTCAGCTTGATTCTAGAGCTGCCAAGGTTACGAGATCCCTTGTTCCCCAATTTCCTCACATAAATGCTGATTGAATATCAGATAGGCCCAGTAATCTAAATTCCTCTCCAGTTTCAACTTTGTAATAAAGTACTATACTAGAAAGACAAATATTGTTATAGATATTCTATTAAAAAAGAAATTACTACCAGATTAAGATAGGGAGGAAACGATACTACTCCTACAGTACTAGCTAGACTCAGATATAGCTCTATTAGTAGTCACCTGGGAATTTGTAGCTAATATATTTATCAATCCAATTTCGAATACTTCAGAAGAAATAAGAAAAGTTCTTTAAGTAAACCAAAGTATAGACAACAATTAAATGGTAGCTATATACAAAGAAGCTCTGCTGGAAACAGAAGATAGTCTATGGAAGTTACTAGAAGAGCTGCTATTTTATGAAGCTCAAGTCTTTGTTCCTCAAAAAGCAAGACTGGAGTTACTAAATTATATTTATAAGTAACCTGTCTTAGCACATCCTGGAGCAAAGAAGATGTAAGATTATATTTAGGAACAAAACTTTATATAACTAGGAATCTCTGCTGATATCAAATAGTTTACTAATAACTATATAACCTATAAAAGGACTAAATTCTGGTAGAATTGGCCAGAAGACTTATTGAATCTCTTACTGATACTATCTAGACTGTAGATGTATATCTAGATGGACTTTATAGAGTTACCAAAAGATAAGAAAGAGTATAATTACACTCTAGTAGTTCTTAATTAATTCTCGAAGAGGTATATTACTATTCTATATTACAAGATGGTAATTAGTGAGGATATAGCCTAGTTACTACTATAATATATTATTCACTATAATGGGCTATCCAACTCTATTATTTCAGACTGCAATAGAATATTTATATTAAGAATATAGAAGGAATTATATAAGATTCTGAAGATTAAACACAGTCTCTCTATAGTATATTACTTACAGTTAGATAGAGAGTCTAAAAGGATAGTTAAGAGTATTAAGTAATACCTGTGAGTTCTAGTAAACTTATAGTAGAATAACTAGTTAGATATAGTATATTTAACAGATATTGCTCAAGCTGTATTATCTTAGGACTCAACTGGAGTGTTTTCTTTCAAGGTAGAAAGAGGTTATGAGATGAGGCTATTTACAGATCTGGATAGGGAGGAACTAGAACTAATAACTGAATTTCCTCAGTAAAATATAGTTTTATAGTTTACTGAGAGGATACAGACTATATAGAGTAAGGTAGAACAGAATCTAGCTTATATATAGAGATACCAGCAAGGATAAGTAGACTAGAGAAGATATAAAGTCGACTTTACAGTAAGCAACTATATTATACTATCAACAAAGTACCTCAGAACAAACCAGCCTTTGAGGAAGATAGGTTTCCAAGTTATGAGTCCATTTGAAATTCTAGAACAGCCTCATCCTAATGCTTTCTGTCTTTACCTACTACCAGGAACTTTAATTCATCTCGTTGTAAATGCAGATAGACTGTGGTGTGTGTCCAGAAGCGAGCTATTGCTAGGACAGGAGATAGAGAGGCATCCGACAATAGCAAATACACCTGTAGTAGAACCAGAATTCAAGATCGACTTTATACAGGTAAGCTGGCGGTCCAGGAACAACCGCGTGACTTATTAAGTCAAATGGAAGGGGTATAATGTTGATAATCAGTAGTATTCTGCAAGAAATTTCAAAAACACACTAGATTGCTTGCTAAAATTCCATTGTCAGAACCCGTCAAAAGCATAGCTGCAGAAGCTCAAATCGTAGCTTCGAGATGGTGTAGAGGACTTATCTGATGAAGATGATGATGATGAACCAGGAACGGGTGAATTTGACGCCACCTAGAGTAAATCTCGCGCGATTTCAGGGTCGAAATCGTGTCTGGTAGGGGGATAATGTAACAGTTCATATCATATGCCCTGTATATGTTCCGCATATCAGTCACGTGGACTGCGGTCATGTGGGGAAGACGTCGGTGTAGAGTGTATCACGTGGATGTGGGAGGCTCCGCGGAGCGGCTTATCTAGATCGTGGAGGATTCCTCCTCTCCTTCCTTCCCCAAGTTTAGAATTTCTCTACGTTACGCGCTAAATTCATCATTTTGCATCGGTTTCTTGAGAGTTCACACCTCCCTAAGATGCAGATCTAGCGTAGTCTGAGCCCTGCCCTAGACCGTAAAAAGGAGAGATGTACAGCCTCAGCCCTCGCGTTTTTACCAGGGACTGAGTCAATACTCGGTAACAATTTCTCCTGGTTGAATCTTATAAGTGCATGAAGAAAGCCTCTCCTACTTGCAGCGAGTTTCTTCTGCGATTTCTTTTGCCCGGTGTGTCGACACGGAGCGCAGATTATCTCCGTGCACCATAAGTCTTATATATTGGGCATACGAAGATTTTATTTCTCGTTTGACTCGGCCAAAGCAAGATGAAGATAATCGCAGGCTCAGGCGCCGTCGGTGCAGTGTGCACTCGGCTGGTTATGACATTTATACCTATCTGGCTGGCTCTCGCCGTAATCCTTCTACCTGATGGTACAAAAAGTCAGGATGCCAGTCAAATATCTGACATGGAGGCCAGTATGGGCTTTATTGGGTGGTATGCGAACGGAATGACAAGTAAGGCGCTTCTTGTCATATGTCGCTAGTTTCGAACGCAGAAACTAAACACGCAAATGTTTGTACAGTCCAGCCCATGTCCGTCACCAGTACTTGGACCACATCTGGTGACTATGCTGCTGGATGCGGAGGAGATTCCCAGTGCACTTTTGCAACGTCATGCATCTCTAATACATTGTTTTATGACTCGGGAGAATCCCTATTCTGGTGAGCTTCAAAGCACTCCAACAGTCTACCGAATAGAAAATAACGAGCTATCGATCTGCGTACGATATAGTGAAGATGGCTATTCTTGCCTGACAATGACAATTTTGCAGGCATCGCCAGCAGGGTCACCGACTGCGAGCAACCTGTTTTGTGCAGTAAACTGGAGTGCAAATACTGTTTATCGTGAATATCCCTCGGCCGCAAGCCCGACGCCTACGTCGACCCTCGCTAGTGAATACCCCATTCCCAAAATCTCAACTTAAAAGTGATCTAACGAGTCTTGCTACACAACCTTAGGTGGAACATCTGACTTCTCGTCGGCCATAATCACATTCCCGGATTCCACTTCCAACCCCTTGGTCATTACGACTTCAATTGGCGGGGTTATTTCACCCCTCCCAGTCTCCTCAACCCTCCCAGCCTCCTCGACAGTCACTGGTCCGAGTACCACTGATCCGAGTACCACTGCTTCGAGTCCCGGCTCGACATCCACGGCCGCCAATACCACGCCGGCTGAAAGTTCAGACAAGAATTGGATTGCTGGCGCGGTTGTCGGCCCCGTCGCCATGTATTGGGTCAAGCATCGAAAAGGAAGCAGCCAGGGCCCAGTCGCATCAGGAATTCCGCACTCGCCTGGATATACCTCGTCATGGGTCCAATCAATGGCTCACAGGCCTTCATCAGACCTTCAGTCGACGACTACAGGATTCCCGGGAACCTTCTCTGATAGCGGGACATACTCTGATGCGCAACCTTCATTTGTACCGAGTACCTTTGCACCTACTTCCTATGCGCCCACTTCGTACGCACCAACTCCACGTCGTTAGGCAAATGAATTGGATGCAACCTGGCGAAGCATGGACGAGATTGGCGCTCAAAGCAAGTCTCCCACGTAGTATGAGTGCCTAGTTCTAATGATTAAGTCAACTCGCAGCTTCATTCAATGGGTGTTGCCGCCATACGAATTCATCTTTCGAAAGGGAACAACCCATGTCATATCATTCACACAATCGCGAGCTTGCCTACCGTTGCCCAGGTGGTTCAAACATGCCCTCCGGAACATATTAATTCTATTCACATTTTATAATAAAATATACCGCAATGATAATATTTAGGTACCTGTCACGGAGGGGATCAGAAGAAAAGATATCTCAGTGAAGATGCTCAGGATCGTAGAAATAACGAAGCTGAAGAGAGGAAAGAGGAGGGGAGAGGCCCCCGACTAGAACTATCTACATCCGCACACAACGGCGCTAAGCCTAATCGAGCTACCTCTGCAGGCATCTGCTATGCATATGAGTCACGTGTCAGCTAACGTTAACTAACGCGCGGTTTACAGTACCGCACTGAGTTCTTTTCCTAGTCCAAGAGAATAGACATTTGCCTTCTGATGTCGCGTGATGATCTGAACATCGAGAAAGAGCTTCTGTTCTCGTTTGAATATCTCATTCTAGTAGTTGAAAATAAAATTCATATTTGCGCTCGATAAAAACTTTGGTCTGTCTTAGTAAATAGAAAATTAAGGCGCGCCACTAAGTTTCCCATCCTCTAGCCGCGCATTTTAATGCACTTATTCGCAATTTCTCTCATTATATGCTTCTGATGCTTCCCACTTCCAGTGGTCGGGAAGTCTTTACAAAGACCTCCCTCGCCGACCCAGAAGACATACTGCGGAGACTGGGCTCGGCTCATCACGCTTTTAACCCAGTCTTGAACTTCATCAGTCATGGGACGCTCCGCTTGTGGCACCATGCTTTTCAGAAAGCAAGCAACTACCTCTCCGTACCTGGCATCGCTGACTCCAACCACACTAGCTTCCGAAATTGATGGATGTAAAGCGAGACGATCCTCGATCTCTTTAGGGAAAATATTCTCTCCCCCTAGACATATGATCAGTACAATCACGGATTCGATGTTGGTTTCAATGCCAGCATTTTTAGATTAGATGCGTACCTCGGATGATGATATCTTTGACTCTCCCAGTAATATGACAATATCCATCCTTGTCAATAACACATTCATCGCCCGTGTGCATCCACAAGACGTTGTTCTCGTCATATTTCATGACTTCTCTCGTCTTGATTTCGTTATTGAGATACCCTTTCTGCAGCCCATGTCCAGTGACGCAAAGTTCACCTCTGAAGCCACAATTCACGGTCTCGCCCAGCTTGTTGATAACCTTGGCTTTTGTGTGGGGCATGATGCGACCAACCGTTCCAGCTCTCTTATCCAATGCATCGTCGGCTGCAGTCATAAAGGATACCGGAGCTGTCTCGGTCATTCCATACGCAATCGCCATTTCAGTCAAGCCCATATTATCGCGCAGGCGAGTGAGCAACGATGGCGATATAGTTGAGCCGGCAATGAGTCCCTTTCCTACAGTGCTGATTGTTTGGTTCCGCGCATGAAGTGCTTCAAGCTCTGCCACGAACATGGTGGGAACACCATATAGTACTGTGCATTGGTACTCTAAGACTGAGTCAATGACTGATTCGGCGTTGAAGTGATCGGATGGAAAAACCACGGTTGCGCCCTGGATTATGCCTGCTAGAAACCCCATCACTAGTCCAAAGCAGTGGAACAGCGGAGGGGGCAGCAGACAATATCCTTTGAGCTTATACCGAGTCTTTGGCCGACAAATCGCGCATTGTTTACCATACTCCTATTCTCGTTAGCCTCTATCCCCTACGTGGTCCTCAAACGAAGTATTGTTTTTTCTCACAGGTGCGATAGCATTGCGACTTTTGGCTCGCCCGTAGTGCCTTTCCGTCGTCCCATTAGAATTCACCTTTCTTTAGATAACTGAATTCTTACCTGATGTAAGCTGAAAGCTTGCAACATCTTCGGGCTGAGCGGCTGGGTATGATGGCTCTAGTATATCGCTCACCGAGCCCCCATCACAAAATTCATCATAGCTTTGATGCTTGTAGGTGACATTCTCCGGAGAGTCTCCGAAGAAGATAATCTGTTCGAGGGATAAAAGTGCTGGATCGTTTTCGAGGCTACATTGTAGGAGTTTAACGTGATCAGAAAGGCTTCGAAAACCGATAGTAGGAGCGAGAAATAGGATGAGGCATCCTGTACGCTGTCAGATGAAGAGCAAAAAATTCATATTCTACAAATGAAGAATAATACCAGTCCTTATGAGTGCTTTCTCAAGCTCCCATGGTCGATATGTGTTGTTTAACACCAGAATACGACAGCCAACGAGTGCACCCCCAGCAAAAACTTCGACATATTCATACCGATTCCCAGCAATAATGCTTATGCAATCACCATGCTGGACACCGATGCGTATGAGTGAGTTAGCAACAATTCGAGCTCTTTGGTATAGTTGCAGAAATGTAATTTCCTTTTTTTGCCATGGAAAGACGACCGCGATTTTTTCATCGTGCTGGAATGCTTGCTCCCGCAGAACTGTTTCCACATTAGCGGACCAGATCGGTGGATCCGTTACTCCTTGCGTGATAGCTGGAGATTCTTCAGTCCGAAAAGTTTCAAATAATTGATTATCCATTCTTTAGCACCGTGAAATTGATTTGAGTAGGAATCATTGTTGGGGGAAACCTTGTTGGTTTGCTTATTTCGAAGCCTGGGTAATTTCCGCTTCAGCTGCGATCGGACGCCACCTGAAAGATCGTCAAGTCCATGTACTGTACTTAGGTTTTTCCAGCTTGCACGCGCAGGAGGCTGCAGCTAAGTGAATCGTATGCACAGGTATAGCGTAAGGAGATTGGGCAGCTGTTTTTCCAAGAGGGGCGCCTTACAATGCCTATTGACGAGCTGGCGGCATATTGGCAACCAAAGTATGGTAATAATTACCGACGTTATCTGCACCGAGCTGCAGCCCAGGGGCGTGTAAAGCCAAATTTCTGCAGTGGAGTCTTAATTCCACGAAATGGTACTGAATCGGCAATTCCTCAATAATAAGAAAACAAACTTGCGACGACCAAGAATTATTAGTCTGGAAATTGCCCGATATTTTCCTCGCTTCGACTTCCTTTACTTGAAGGTCGCATTGTTTATGCGACGGGTCACCAGCCACAGACATGGATAGCGACACGGCAATGACGGGTGTTGAGCAAAAAGCTCCAGATGAATGGAAACCTCGAAAACAGGAGTGGTGGATTTTTGGCTGTCTAGCTCTGCTCGCATTTGTGATCTCGCTCGACACAACAATCATTACTCCTGCCTTACCTGTGCGCTTCTCACTCCTCATCTTGAAATTCACTGAGAAACTTACTGTAGCTTTTTCGTCAGGTTCTTGAAGAGTCCCTGAATGGCGATGCAATCCAAGCATTTTGGGCCGGTACCTCGTACCTCCTTGCCAGTGCGGTCTGCCAGCCAATAATAGTCGACCTTTCAGACATTTTTGGACGCAGAACGGTGCTATTCCTGGTCGTTGTGATCTTCACACTGGGGACTATTTTATGTGCTGTCGCTCACTCATTCCGTCTGCTGCTCAGCGGCCGCTCGCTACAAGGGATCGGTGGCGGAGGTATTATGGCAGGATGCCTTGTTATCACGACTGACATAGTTCCTTTACGACAACGACCTACATATTATGCAATTGTTCAAATGGCTTGGGCTCTGGGTACTCTCGTCGGGCCTTTGATTGGAGGTGCTATTGCGCAGAATACTACTTGGCGATGGATTTTCTACATCAATCTTCCATTCTGTGGAATTGGGTTGGCTCTAGTCCCTTTCACCGTGCGGCTCAAAGCAGAACGTGGGAGTATGCTGGAACTATTGGCTTTAGTCGATTGGGTGGGAGGATTCTTGTTCATTGCTAGTTTCTGCTCGTTCCTGATTGGCATTACATGGGGAGGCAATCAGTTCCCATGGTCTAGCTGGAGAACATACGTCCCGATCATTGTGGGTTTGGTCGGGATAATAATCTCAATGCTCTGGGAAACCTATGGCGCAAAGAGACCTTTTATACCGATCTCTCTTTTTTCGCGAACTTCTTCCGTCATTGCGTATATCTGTGCATGTCTACAAGGGGCTTTGGTAAGTTGGTGGCTAAGACTTGTTTGCACATCGCTAATCTTTTTAGATGCTTGGTCTGCTATATTTCATCCCAATATTCATGCAAACAGCAAAGAATATGGATGCTATTCATAGTGGATTGTCTTTGATGGTTGTTCTTGGCATTCTTCTTCCAAGTAGTATCATTTCAGGTGGTCTTCTAACTCGATTTGGTTATTACCGGTGGGCGATATGGTCGGGTTGGGCTTTGATAACGCTCGCATTGGGTCTTATGGTCCTCATGGATCAGTATATGCCGGCAAAGCACTGGGCATTCATTTTTGTTACTCTGGGTCTTGGTCATGGCTTCGTATTGACTTCATTGAACTTCGCTATCCAGGCTCTTGCGGTCAAGAGTAGCGAGGGCACAGCCGCTGGGATGTATACGTTCTCTCGATCATTGGGCATGTGCATTGGAGTAGCATGTGCAGGAACTTTTTTCCAAAATCGCCTTCGTTCTCACCTTTCGGATCACAACTTGAACCCGGAAGTGGCTAACTCTGCGCCAGAGTTTGCTCTTCAATTACGCAAGTCGGGTTGGGATGTTGTCGAAAAACAAAACTACATAACATGTTTTACCGATTCTTTCAAAGACCTTTGGTTCTTTTTCATGGCGGTATCTGCGCTGGCACTGGTTCTGTCTTTGTTCATCCAGCACGAGACACTTGACCGCAAGCTCGATTCTGATCACACTCTCATGACTCGTCAATCGGATAGCAAAGAAGGCGGAGACTTATCGGTTCGGTCTGCATAGGTTCAAGGAGTTATCCGCCGTTGTTTTGACTGAACCACTTCGAGTAACTTCTCTTACTATGATAACTTCCCTCCCGTTGGGCAAGGAAGAGCTTCTTGCAGTTCTCATTAACTTCCCCGGCCTTTAAACCCATGAATGTTCAAGGCCATTCATTAGATTTGTTATTTGATACCTATTCTGTCTCTCAACCCCCAGTTTACAAAGTCTCACGACTTATCTCTGACTCTAGATACCAGTCATTAGTAGTTAAACAAGTCACACTTCTCGAAATGTGCTCAACATATTGCGAAAATTCCATCAACTGCTAGGTTACAGAAGGAAAAGAGGAGTAATTTATGGTCAAAATGAAAAAAATGAAAAAAAGAGACTTGCTACCTGGCATTTTTCCGAATCTTACATTGTAATGATTCAAAGTGACCTAGTAAGTTATAATGACTATTGATCATTTGGGGACAGCGACTGTTCCATAGCTCTATTGATGAGCTTAGTGATGGCGATCACATAACTCTGAGACATGGGAACTTCGTGCCCTCTCGCATGTACAAACACTGAGCGGGCATCCTCTTGGCACAATTGAATCGCTGTTGCAGCATTGTCTTTCTCTCGATCTTCCGTTCCCCAGACGTGAACCGTCGGTATTTTGACGAGGCTGTCAATCGGTATATTGTCTGGCTGGACAAATCCTCCTCCTGTCTTGAGGTCATAGTCTCGAAGTGGGCCAGCAACAGAAAAGAAGATCCCAAACTTAAATGGCAGTGCAAATGATTTGTTACCGCTCTGCTCTCTCATCTTTCTCGCCATCCACAACAGAATAAATGTCGCACCCATGCTGAATGCCATGACCCCATCGAACGGACCTTCGGATTCTAAATAACGCTCCAAATCTTCGATTGCCTTCTCGCAACCTGCAGGGGATGATGTATCACAATACGCAAATGTTTCCTCATCGGGTAACATGAATTCACTCAAATCTAGGTCATAATTAGGGTTTAACTCGCTCATATCCTGATGACATAGCTGACCTTTGTCCATTTGCCATGCCAATGTGCCATCGACAAAATCATAGCTGTGGCTATTACCAAGCTCATAACGGAGTGCGGCTTGAAAAGAAGATCAGCATGTACTAGGTTTAGCAAGATATGACTTTACTATTCATACCTGTTTGTCGCTTGAAAGTCTACTTGAATTAGCATCCCGGATGTTCTGTAGAGACATTCCAGAAAAAGGCTGTCTCACCTCGGAGTTGCTTCCAATACCATGGAAGCTTGCCACTATATCAGTCACTAAGTTCTCTTACCTAAATCAGATGGTATGACGTACCAAAGAAAACGCATGTTGGTACCAATTGAGAGACTCAGAGAGAGAGTTATGACATGTGTGCTTATCGCGACAAGGCTTCTAAGATTTCAGACACACAATGGTGCGGCAGAGAGTAATAAAGAAAAAGAAATTGAAATCATTGCAGCTATCTCAACCGATCTAACAAGACATGAAAACCAAGCCCCTTTGCCGACCAATTGACGTTCGCCTTTGGGTTCCAAGCATGGCGTGGCAAAATCATGCACGAGTGGTATTAGTGTTCTCCTGCAGGCGCCACGGCGCAGCCCAGGTTACACGGCGTCCTTCAGCAGATGCAATTATTTCCAGGAAATTCGCTTAATTGAGGAGGCCTTATGGGAAAGAGGTTATACGTAGCTGTTCATGGTTGGCTAAAGTCGAGTTGACGTATCCGATTATCGAATCGATTTACCATCGGTGAGATATGGTGGGGACTCTAGGCCCAATTTCTCTTAGGCCATAGCAGTCTCACACATGAACATTTGTCTGTGCGTTGCATAGTATCATGAATCATGATAGCCGTTTAGGCTTCAATGTCCCGATGATTGGTGTCAGGAAATGCCAGCTGGTCCCGCTGGTGCTATTTTGATAACATCTATCGGGAGCACCGACTGCGTATCGTCAGGTCACAGCTAGCAGTACCGACAGCGAACAAAAATGCCCTTCTCCTTGGCTATAGAGCCGGCAATTATATCCGAGCAGATGTGTGTAAAAATTGGAGCAAAATCGGTAAGGGAAGCCCGCATGCAGATTTTACTAAGAAGCTAAAGATCTTCTCCAGCTTCACAAGGTCAAGTAAAAGATCTTCCATATTCCACACTAGAGAGACCAAACACGGAGGAAAAACGACGAAGTGACCGGAGAACAATTGCGTCCACTCGCAATCGTCGGGCTATCACTCAAATTTCCTCAGGATGCCACATCACCTCAATCCTTTTGGGATATGGTTCAAGAGGGAAGATGTGCTTCGTCCGAATTTCCACCGAAGCGGATAAATATTGATTCTCACTTCAATCCAGATACCAGTCGACTTGATTCTTTGTCTTTACGTGGCGCTCATTTCTTGAAAGAAGATCTCGATGTTTTCGACGCGCCATTTTTCTCAATCAGTGCAGCGGAAGCCGAGGCGATAGATCCCCAACAACGGCTGATCTTAGAGACATCTTATAGAGCACTCGAGAATGCGGGCATTTCGATGAAAGATATTGCACGTACAAAAACTTGCGTCTTTGCTGGATCATCCGGCCATGACTATCTGATGATGCAGATGAAAGACCCACAGTTCCTACAAAAATGGAACATAACAGGCACAACTTCAAACATGCTCCCTAATCGTGTCAGCTGGTTTTTTGATCTTGTTGGACCAAGTGCAGCAGTTGATACAGCTTGTTCTAGTAGCTTGATGGCTATTGACATGGCATGCCAATCTATTTGGAGTGGTGACTCAACTATGGTGCGTTTTTCACTGCAGAAAGAAAGAAATCACCATGTCTAATATAAGTAGGGATTGGCTATTGGATGCAATATTCTCTTAGCATTGGAGACTACGCTTATGATGGACAACTTAGGTCTTCTGTCTAAGGATAGCCGATGCTACAGTTTTGACGAACAGGCCAACGGCTACTCACGTGGAGAGGGTGTTGGAGCTCTAGTTATAAAGCCGCTAGAGGAAGCAGTCCGTGACGGTGATACTATCAGGGCTGTAATCCGCTCTTCGGCCTCAAACCAAGATGGAAGAACGCCTGGAATAACCCAACCCAGTCGAGAAATGCAGGCGAAACTAATCCGCGACACATACTCAAAAGCGGCGCTGGATCTGGGCACTACCCGATACTTTGAGGCCCACGGGACAGGTACGTCTATATGGTCCAAGACACCTGAGATTGAGCTCACAAATATAGGTACCCCTGTTGGAGATCCAATTGAAACTAGTGCGATCGGCTCCGTGTTTCGGACTCATCGCTCTGCTCAAGAGCCGTTGTACATGTGCGTATCCCAGTTCAGTTGCAATGACGAGAAAAAGCATCTAGAGAAAGAGATTGAAAAGCTTACAAAAGATTTAGTGGTTCAGTCAGGTCCAACATCGGCCATCTTGAGGGCGGCAGTGGAGTGGCGGGCGTTATCAAGACCGTTCTAGCTCTAGAGAAAGGCGTCATTCCCCCGAATAGCAACAACTTCAATACCTTGAACTCTAGAATCGATAATGAGTTTCTCAATATAGATGTAAGCTCGTGTGAGGGAATTTTGTCTTCTTGTCTCATAATCATACCATCAGTTTCCACGAGAGGCCTTGCCTTGGCCGTCGGAGGGGTTGCGACGAGCATCCGTGAGCTCATTCGGCTATGGCGGCTCCAACACACACATCATCTTTGACGACGCATACCATTTCATGAAATTGAATGGATTAAACGGAAATCACAATACCTCGTTCGGATCTCAATCGTCGAATTCAGCCGATAAGAAGCAAACTTTGGAGAATTCTTTGACCGAAAGTGTTGGTGATGTCAACCAGCACACACCTACAGAGGAGGCACAAAAGCTGTTTGTTTGGTCGACTGGCGATGAAAAGGGTATATCCAGGATGCAGCAAAATTGGAGTACTTGGGCATCCAAATTTGACAGCTATGATTCAAAATTCTTTGATGATATGGCTTATACTCTTTCCTGCAGACGGACGCACCTGGCATGGAGAACCTTCGCTGTTGCACGCCCGTCGGAGGGGTTGGAGAATTTGATTGGACGATTTTCGTCAGCATCTCAATCTCGAGAGTCACCTAATCTTGCCATGATCTTTTCAGGGGTAATTCTTTTGAACAATTTAACATGATACATGCTGATTGACTACTAGCAAGGAGCACAATGGTACGCCATGGGGCGCGAGCTTCTCGATATTTATCCGGTCTTTCGTCAAAGCTTGCAAGAAGCCGGAAAGTATTTGAAGGTCCTTGGATGTGAATGGGACCCCATCGGTGCGTCTTAAAGTCGGTCGAAGGAAGAAAACACAGTACTGACAATTCTGTAGACGAATTTAAACGGAGCGAAGCTACCACTAATGTCAACGAAACCGAATACAGCCAGTTACTTTGCACAATTCTTCAAATCGCCTGGTTGACCTCCTCCGCTCCCTGAACATTGTTCCCAAAGCGGTTCTTGGGCATTCTTCGGGAGAAGTAGCCGCAGCGTAGGTTACCCTACTTACTAGTAGATTTTTTCTGATTGAATCATGCAGGTACTGTTCCCGAGGCATTTCGAGGCAATCCGCGTGGAAGATCTCCTATTATCGAGGTAATATGAGCAAGGAATTGGAAGCTTCAAGTGAAATGAAAGGAACCATGCTTGCAGTTGCTTTGTCGGAAAAAGAAGTCCTGCCATACATTGAAGAAGTGAAGAAAGAGCTTGGCGAGGCCAATGTGGGAGTTGGCTGTATCAATAGCCCTAAGAGTGTGACTGTGTCTGGTGAAATCTCTAAGCTTGAGGCCCTCAAGCAGAAACTTGATAAGGATAATTTTTTCTGCAGGATATTAAAGGTTAATTTGGCTTATCATTCGGGCCAAATGCGCCAGATTGCGGATGCATACGAGCAAGCCCTAGGCGAGCTGAGCTCCGACTATGGGCATCAGAAAGACTGGCCAGAAATGATTTCTTCTGTCACTGGGGACTGGGTCGAGCCAGGCCAAACAGCGCGAGCCTCTCACTGGGTAATGAACATGATATCGCCAGTCCGGTTCTCCGATGCGCTATCCATTCTTTGCTTGGGGTCCTCACCAAATTCATTTAAGCGACTAGATGGAAGCCACCGCCGGACAAGATCCATTGATCATATTTTTGAAATTGGACCCCATTCAGTGCTACAAGGCGCTTGCAAAGATATCTTGAAAAGCATCAAGAAGGATTCTTCTATTGAATACTTTTCAATCCTGGTACGGAATGTTTCAGCAGAGACTACAATCCTGGATGCATTTGGCAAACTTTACGCAGCTGGTTACCCTATCAACCTAGGTTTGGTTAATAGGTATGATACTTCAACTTCCCATCTCCGCAAATCATTGCCGGACTTGCCCGAGTACCCCTTCAACCATGATACAGCGTACTGGCATGAGAGCAGAATCAGTAAGAATTACCGACTTCGCTCGATGCCACGTAATGATCTTCTGGGAGTCTATGATTCTAGCTCTAATCCTTCTGAGAATCGCTGGAGGAACTTTCTGCGGGTGTCAGAAATTCCGTGGGTCAAGGACCACCAGGTAAGCAATCAAGATATTCCCGTCCCTCTTTTCTTCAGATGTGCAAGTTAACATCCTGAAAGATCAGCGGCGCCATTCTTTACCCCGGGGCAGGGATGTTAGTTATGGCAATTGAAGCTGCAAAGGAAGTTTCGGATCAGAGCAGGCACATTAGCGGCTTCAATATCCAGGAAGCAAATTTCCTTTCTGCGATAGTAATCCCGCCTTCGGGGCACGGAATTGAGACAAGCTTCCATCTCGGCCCCATCAAGAGCAAAGAATCAAAAAGCTCGTCATGGTTTGAGTTTCGACTGTGCTCTTACGACGACATTTCATGGACAGACAACTGCACTGGATACATTGGAATCTCATACGCCTCCGAACAAGGCATCTCTGATATGGATCGCAGGCACGAGGATGAGCTTCAGGCCGAGCGCCTGGCCACATACACTGATTTCGCAGGATCTTGCAAGGTCCCAATCAATCGCGAAGAGATATACAGCCATTTGAAGAACTCTGGGTATGACTACCGCGAAGCTTTTCAGCTAATCCAAAAACTCTCTCTCAGCCCTGAGCAACCCTGTGTTACTGCTCAAGTAGAGAACTTTGTCTCATCAGCACGTGAAGTCATTCACCCAACAACTCTTGATGCGATTATGCAGACTTCCATATGGGCAACGATGACCTCCCCCAAGATGAGAATCCCAACAGCAATTCCAACATCCGTGCAAGACGTGTGGATTGCATATGAGGCTTTGGAAAAACAGACCGCAAGTGTCTTGAAAACATATGCTTCCCGCGGTGCGGATTCAACTTTCGTCGGTGCGTCTTATAACATCGTTGCGCTAGATGACACCACAGGCAGCCCTACTGTCATACTTCAAGGCTTGGGTACAAGCGTTGTGAGCTCCACAGAAGACAAAAGTGATGTACCAGACACTTCGGACGGCCTGTGCCACCAAATTGAGTGGAAACCGGCTGTCGGGCTTTTGACCCCCGAGGATTCTTTAGCTCTCTGTGCCAAAGCCTGTCCTGATTTGACAAGCACTGATGAGTTCTTTGTCGATGTTGACTCTGTAATGCGTTCATATATTACCCAAGCTCTTGAACTATTATCAGAGCAGACCATTGAGCTCAAAGGGTCGCATTACTCTAAGTACGTGGATCTACTTGTCACGCAAAAGGGAAGAGCGTCCGGAGAGCGCCAAGTGTGCATGGATTGTGAACCACAAAAGAGCCAAAGATCCGAAGTGGTTTGTATTGACGAGATCGAAAACCGACTAATATGTCTCAACAAGCGTGGAGAGTTTTTTGTTACCGTTGCTCAAAATCTTGTCAACGTCTTTACTGGCCGCGTTGATCCAGTAGCTCTGCTCTCCAAAGGTGATCTTTTAAAGCATTTCAATCATGAGCAAGCATGGATTTCTCCCTATAGTAAACCGATAATTGCTAATATCAATCTCCAGCGTCTTGAGTCTCATGCGTTGACACGATTCGGTGGATACCTGGAGGCGCTTTCTCATCAAAATCCAAAAATGAAAATCCTCGAGATCGGCGCAGGGATTGGAGCAATGACAAATGCTTTGCTACGCACTATAGGCCACACAGAAAAACATCACGCCCCTAGATACGGGCGTTGGGACTTCACCGACCTTTCCCCAGATTCCTTCGCCGCAGCCAAAGAAGATTTCAAGCGAGAGTCTGAACACATGCAATTTGAAGTTTTGAACATTGAAGATGATCCAGCGAAACAAGGATTCGAGTGCGGAACATACGATGTAGTAGTCGCAAGTCTGGTCAGTTTTCCCTGGCGCCATCTTACTCAAAGAACATTTGAATATTTTCTGATGTCTTTCCCAGGTTTTACATGCTACGACAGATCTGAAGGCCTCCCTGTCCAACTCGCGCAAACTTCTCAAACCGTGAGTCTCTATCAACAATAAAATGACTATAAATGATGCTGACCAATTTTCTCAAGGGGAGGGAAGTTCTTACTGTACGAAAACACTACGCCAATTGGTCGGTCGGCTTCCGCGTATGGCCTTTTTGAAGAATTTTGGCGATGTATGTTTTTAATTCCCAAGATAAGCACGACTGGATATGCTAACCCTATAGGCTCTGACTCGTAGCGATCTCAAAGCCCGTACATTGAGATGAGTCAATGGAATGAACTTCTTCTTGAAGCTGGATTCTCCGGTGTGGACTTTCATTTACCAGATTTCGACAGTCCCATTTCGCACGAATGCGACCTGATTATCTCTACTGCGAATCACGATACTGAAAAAGCAGATATCACCGCGGAGATTCAGGTTATTCTCGATATCTCCGATCAAGACCAGCGAGATGCATCTCAAGCGATTCAAAAAGCCAATCTACCATGCTCCCGCGTACACTGTTGTTCCTTGGAAGATGCCCTGGGCACTGAATTTATGAAAGCCTCACTTCGTGTTTTTCTTTTGGAGCTCAGCACTTCTATTCTAGCAACGATTCCTCCTGAGCAGTTCGGCCAGCTCCAACTTCTTCTTTCGTCCACTACTCCCACGCTATGGGTAAACAATGGAGGTGGAGCCAGTGTTTCTCAACCCCATTCTCACCTTATTGATGGTTTGTCTCGAGTTTTGATGTCGGAAAATTCAAGTCGACAGTTTCATTTGCTTTCTCTTGATCCACAGAACTGTGAAACTGTGAAACGGTGCGACCATATAACGAGAATTGTCAAGACACTTCTATCACCAACAACTACAGATAGAGATACAGAGTACTTCGAGTGCAATGGATCTCTTCAGATTCCCCGCTTGATATCTTCGGAGACTGTGAACGACGGTGTGTCTCTCGTGACCAATCCCTATCGGTTGGGAGTGAAGAACTTTGACTGCGGTGTCCCGTTGCAACTGAACGCTGCTTCCCCTGGTCTTCTCACTGGCTTTGAGTTTGTGGAGAACGCTGAGCTTCATGGCAGTCTGCGACCAGATGAGATAGAGATCAATGTCAAAGGCGCAGGTATGAATTTCCGTGACGTTCTCATTGCCGTCGGCCAGCTGAAGGCAGCTCACACTGGATCTGAATGTTCTGGAATCGTTACCAAAGTCGGGGAATCTTGTGTCAGGTTTCGCGTTGGCGATCCTGTTGCTGCTCTCCATGATGGTTCATTTGCTACCACAATCCGTGTGCGAGAGACCGGGCCTATCGTCAAGATTCCAGATAGCATATCTTTCTCAGATGCGTCTACAATTCCGGTGACCTTTGCGACTGCGTATGTTGCGCTGCACAATGTTGCCAGAATACAACCTGGTGAGACAGTTCTCATTCATTCTGCAACCGGAGGTACTGGTCAAGCTGCGATACAGCTTGCAAAGAATGCCGGGGCGATAGTCTTTGCAACGGTTGGTTCTGAGAAGAAGAAACAACTTCTCAGGGATGTCTAGTGATGAACAATGAGAACTGGGCGAGTAGGCCCCTTTTGCGGCATTTAGCAAACGAACAAGAACTCCATGGGAGCGAAGATTCGCCAGGAACTTCGGGTATAGCATCTTTGCTACAGTCGGGATCTTCGGCCAACGCTGATACAATGATCATGGAAGCCTTTGCACAGAAGGTCTCGAGTGCTCTGGGCATTGCACATAGCGATATGGACGTCAACAAGCCACTACATCAATATGGAGTTGATTCTCTTGTCGCGGTGGAACTACGTGGATGGCTTGCCAAAGAGTTACAAGCTGAGTTAGGTGTCTTCGAGATCTTAGGAGGGGCTACGCTCACATCGGTGGCGCAAGCTGCGGCGAGGAAGAGTAAGTTGACGGCATAATAGATCGACCTCGCCATTGCATAGAGTTGAGAGAATTTTCATGATTATCATGAATAATTCTTGTTATTTTACTTGAACCAATGTTACAGGCAGACAGATTGTGCTAGAAAATGATGGAGCTCTCCGCCTCATGCCCTGTATCTAGCACGCCAGAGCTCTGCACCTTCCTTGACCATTTAGTCATTCATTCCAAGGTGTAAATTCTTGTCATTGCAATATCCATTTCTCCTTACCTATAGATCTCACTGGAATATTGAAAGAACATAAATTTTTTTTAGTGCTTGCAAATTTGGGTCGAGTCGACAGTGGTACTATGCTAGGAATATATAGAGCATCATTTGAGTCCCAGAAAATTGCACTCAGGCCCGGATCTGAGCCTTCCAAGGTTGGAGCTGTAGACTTGAAATCTTCTCCGCACGATTTGAATTCCTAACATTCGTACCCTCGTCTACAAAAGTATAAGACAATGCAGAAATATACAGTGGTCCTCTGTGGCTACTAACATCTATGGGTGCTTCCCGAAGTTGTGCCGTGCAGATGATCGGCGACTTCCTCAATGCCGCCCGCGTCTTCCCTCTTCCCTCCTCCAGACATGCCACGATGCCCATTTGCATCGAGTGCTCGTACCCGGTCTCACACCTGTACAGCGCTTATAGTCGCGCCGACGACCGGTCTCAGGGAAAAGGAGTGCGATTGACCCAGTGCCCGCGATGCCAGCGCTTCGCGGACAAGTACATTGAATATGACTTTGTCGTCATCTTCATTGATCTGGTCTTGATCAAACCACAGGTACTTTCACAGGCGCGTCTTTAACAACGAGTGCTAATATTGTGTCGTCAAGGTCTACCGGCATCTTCTCTTCAATCGACTCGGACGCGATGACAACCGCTTCGACGTGAGCACCCTAATTTCCCATGTCGCGAGCCATAATGAACATGCTAACCGCTCTTTGAAGCGATCCATAATTCGCTTAGGCGTACTCCTCCTACTATTCGACGTCTACCTCACCTGGGCTCGCCTCGAAAAAGACCCCTCCCTCGAGACAGCTTTCATATCCCGCGCTCCAATTATTGTCCAGTACCTCTTCTTCCTCACCCTCAACGCCGCCGCTACCCTCGCACACCACCTCACCGTGCGCTTACTATCTTCAATAATCGTGCCGAAATCCCAAAGATATGGCGCAACAGATCCCGCGGGTGCCAATGCGACTCCCCAGGCAATCCCAAATCCCAGTGTCAATGCGGACTCAAATGCGAACTCTGTGCCTTCTGCGCCGCCAACCCCATCTGTCAAAACATCCCCGGCCTCGCAACCGGTGAATGCCCAAGCTCAGCAGTCGTCGAATACCACAGGCCCCCAGCAAAGAATATCCCCGAATCCAGTCCCCGCAAACTCGCACCTGTCGCCAGAGCCTCCTTCCACTTCCCAGCCTACATCTGCCACGACACCTACAGCTCCAGTGCCACAACGGCCACCTCCGCCATTAAGGCGCGCGTCAACAGCTCCTCCACAACATATCAAGCCTCTGCCTCCCCCGACAGCTGCAAGCCCAACTGCCATAAGCACAGCGTTGCTTGTGAGCAGTTGTGCCAAGATATTTCCTATCCTGCTGGTAATATGGGGCACCGACGGCAATCGCAATCAATCAGGATTACAAGAAAAAGGGGTCACAGCTCGCAGCGGTAGCGTGCTGGACAATCGGTTTGGCGGCATAGAGCCCACCCATGTGCTGTCCGCTAGCGCAGCTCTTTCTTCCGACCGAGGCGGTGATGCGACAGCCGCATCTTCATCTTTGATAGAGTCATGGCTTGAAGGTGCAGAGGTCCTGCTCCGCCCTTACTTTCCGACCAGCTACTTAACGTGGATGTTCGAGTTCCTGACGTCCTTGTTATCACTCAGCGTCGTTGATACGCATCTCGTGTTACTGAGTAATATTGAGGCTTTGTACATTCTGCTTGGATGTGGATATTTGCGGGCCGTTGCGGTCGCGGTCGCGGGGCAGGTTGCGCGATGGGCAGTGCAGAAAGTCATCCTGGGCGCTGTTGGGGTAGGATAAGTCGATGTCTATTCAAATAGAATCTAGGACATATTATAATGAACATACTATACAAGTTCCCAAGATTGCAGCTCGTAGATCAGCTATTGAAGATGACTTTATCCATTGGATCTATGATAACACGAAAATCGAAAAAGCTATACAGAACACCCGCAAACCCAAGTGCATACAATTCTCATATACCCTCGCCATTGACTCAAATTGGACCGAGAGCTTCGAGTTCATCGGCTTCGACTCCAAATACATTGCATCGAATAGAAACGGTATCGAATCGGTAGAGTAAACATGGATCTAGGCCTAGCTCAACATCGTGGTGGTCATGAAGGAGTTGGGAAATGGCCGGATCTCAAGGAAGAAAGATTATCCAATATCAGAGAGTTCAATTAGGTACTCTGTCGGGTCGGATGTCGGATCGCTTTGGTGCAATGAGTGGGTGCAATTGTGCAAGGAAGACGATAGCTATAGAATAGGTTAGCATGCTTGTTTTCGCTTCTCAAGGAAGATCGATCGTATATCACATACCCCACATCAAGTAACAGGAGATGACTGAGAGAATAATGGTTGTGCGGTAGACACTGCATGTCGCGAAGTTAAGTTAGCTTCTCTCCGGCTTCATAGGTTGGATCCACTAGACCCTGTCTGAGGGTGATTACTCACGTTTGGTGCTCGCCTTTTGGGCTTAAGAACCAGCCAGCTGCGCAGGCAGCCACGACAATGATCAGACCGATCAGAATACTCCAACTATACAGGTGATGTTAGGGCGAGTTTCCAAGTGGCGCTCATTTGTTGTACAAATGGGCATGTAGCCACCTGGTGCGGAATGACCAGGATCATGCTCCCAGAAGCCAAATACGCACCTTCCTGCCATTATGTTATAATGTTTGACCGATTCGTTGGTAAAGGTATGCCGCGTCTAGGGGGATGTGGCTTGACGCTCGGAGATGGCGTCTGGTTCGTTCGCCTGGAGTTCACGTAGCTGATAGCGAGACGTCCAAGTCGGAGAGCGCTTAAAAATGCGAAGGCAAGAGACTGATGGTCCCAGAATGCGATCCAGATGGCTAATACGTCGGAACCGTTGTTCTCTTGACGGGGCGGACAAGTTTCGGTCGACGTGTAGCGAGCGGGGCAGTAGTCGAGGGATGCGTGAGATAAATCGGCCGCTTGTGATTGCCGATTCAGTTACAGTCCTTCGCAATGGACTGCCGTTCTGTTCAAGGAGGTATCGACTTGCAGACTCGAGGACAACGAATGTCACGGTGGAGATGCGGGCTGGCTTGTCGGAGCTTCTGGAGCTAGCGTTTCTGCCTCAGGCGGTAGGGCGGTCACTCTCCGCGTTTGCCTGATCTACATCTTAGAGACATCCTTTTACCAGAATTGAGTGCAATGAACCATAATGAAATGATGCTTGTCGACTTCTGTTGGAATTGCAGGGGCATAGGTAGTTGTTTGATATTTAACATGCCCATGAACAGTCATGTTGGGGAGCTTTTGTTGGCTGTTTACAGTGTAAATGTGCCCAAATATCAAGTGCACTTATTTACTCTACAGATGAAGGATTCCAATCATACATTCAATTCCAAGAAAGGCTTATTGGGCTGAATCCCTTAGGAC
>JAOYNU010145830.1:0-21691 GCA_026745395.1 Tympanopsis confertula | reverse complement strand
TGCAGATATTACTTGATAGTTTGTGCAGATGATTGATTGCTTTGTGGGTTCTTGAAAAGTCAAGTGCATGGGATTGATAATTCCGCTGGGATGGATTGTATATTCTTGTAGTGCATTTGCCCGCGTTAACTCCACCCTTAAAAGATTGGAAAGTCGAATTTTAAGCATTCAAAAGGAACACGGTCGCTGCCGCAGTGTATTCTGTCTTCACCTGGCAGATTTATGCCAGATTTGCACCGATGGGAAGAAGGAGCAGAAGCAGTAGTCGTGCCTGCAGTTCCATTGCCCTTCCAACCTTGGAAGGCTCAAGCAATCGATGTTGAGCAAGCTCAACTTTACATATCACTGCATTCCCTGACGTGCATCTGTCACATACATACAGCTTATGCCGCATCGATATCCTGATCATTTACTTATCGAGAACACATTCAGTGTTGTTGCTCGCAACCCTGTGGCCCGCTAACATGGCGGATCAGCAGAAACCCCCGACGGTCGCGTTGCATGTCTCCCCGGTCGGCAGTCTTGGACAAGAGATCAAAGACCAGCTTTTCATCACGCGACAGGAAACAATTGTCACCATTGACGCGCTGATAACTGAGCTGGAGCAAGAAGATGGCAAAGAGCCTGACCCAGAAGTTGTCACAATCGGACCCGGGGCTGATCGAGTTATCGATCCCAGTTTGTTGAAGACAGACCTCAGCACTGGTCTTACTGATGAGGAGGTACTATCTGCTCGTCGGAAGTTTGGCCGGAATTGCCTCAGAGAAGAGCGTCAAAATCATATCGTGAAGTTCTTCATGCTGTTCGTGGGACCCGTGCAGTTCGTCATGGAGGTAAGTCCACGCGTCGCAAGATGTCTTCCTCTTCCTCCTGTGGTCAGAGGCTAACCCATCTCTTGGAAAGCTTTCCACATTTTTGGCGGCTGGTTTAAGAGATTGGATTGATTTCGGTGTCATCTGGGGACTGCTCCTACTCAACGCCCTGGTCAGCTTCGGGCAAGAATACCACGCCGGCAACATTGTGAATGATCTCAAGAAAACACTTGCTCTCACAGCAGTTGTTTTTCGCAATGGCCAAAGAAAGGAGATCTCGGCAGAGGAAATCGTTACAGGGGATATTGTTGAGGTTGAAGATGTGTGTATTCAACTTGGCCAGTGCAACCATTACTCGTGCTAATCTTCTCCAGGGCACCATCATTCCTGCAGATGGTATCATTGTCACAGCAGACGCACACCTACAAGTCGATCAGTCTTCTGTGACTGGCGAGTCTCTAGCGGTGGACAAGTATACTGGGGAAAGATGCTTTGCTTCATCTGCGGTCAAGCGAGGTTCTGCTCAGCTCGTGGTGACTCTGGTTGGAGAACACACTTATGTGGGCAGGGCTGCGGCCTTGGTCAACCAGGCATCGCAAGGCAAAGGCCACTTCACCATCGTTCTTGGTCGCATCAGCACAGTGCTTCTGGTTCTTGTACTCCTTACACTTTTTGTGGTTTGGGTGGCGTGCTTCTACCGATCAAGCCATATCATTGACATCCTCGAATTTACACTGGCAATCACGGTCATAGGCGTCCCAGTAGGCTTGCCAGTTGTTGTGACGACAACCCTCGCCGTGGGGGCTTCTTTGCTTGCCAAAAAGTCTGCCGTTGTTCAAAATTTAACCGCAATCGAGTCACTCGCCGGTGTACAAATTCTCTGTACTGATAAGACAGGAACTCTGACACGCAACAAACTTACTCTTGGAGATCCTTACACAGCACCGGGTGTCGACAAAAACGACCTGATGATCACAGCTTGCCTGGCTGCCAATCGGACAAGAAAGGGAATGGATGCAATTGACCGAATATTTGTTAAATCACTAAGGTTCTACCCCGAGGCGAAGACTCAGATACCCTCATACACTCTTATCGACTACTTTCCTTTTGATCCAGTATCAAAAAAAGGGACTGCAGTTGTTGAGGCACCCGATGGCACAAGGATTGTATGCGTCAAAGGATCTCCCGTTGTGACTCTAAATACAGCAATGGAGGACGGTTCTATCCCAGAGAGTCTTGTCGATGCATACAACAGTAAGATTAAGGAATTCGCGTCGCGGGGATTTCGCTCTCTCGGAGTTGCACGCAAGTGTGGCTCTGGCTCTTGGGAACTTCTCGGGATTATGCCATGTTTGGACCCGCCACGATTTGACACTGCATCAACAATCCAGGAGGCTCAACATCTCGGCTTGTCAATCAAAATGCTCACAGGGGATGCGATCGCTATTGCAAAAGAAACAGCTCGTCAGCTAGGACTCGGCACTAATATTTACAAGCCTGAGGAACTTGGGGTGACCGGTGCTGGAGACTTGCCAGGCTCCGAGGTCAATGACTTTGTCGAAGGCGCTGACGGGTTCGCCGAAGTGTATCCAGAGCACAAGTATGGGGTAGTCGAAAGACTACAGAATCGCGGGTACCTCGTGGCCATGACTGGCGATGGAGTTAATGATGCTGCATCATTAAAGAAAGCTGATACTGGAATTGCCGTTGAAGGCGCTTCGGATGCAGCTCGAACTGCTTCAGACATTGTGTTTCTGGCGCCAGGCCTGTCAGCTATTGTTGATGCAATCAAAGCGTCGCGTCAGATATTTCATCGCATGTATTCCTATGTCATCTATCGCATAGCCCTGTCGCTGCATCTGATGTTATTCTTTGGCCTGTGGATTGTCACTCTCAACAGAAGCTTGGATCTACGCTTGGTTGTATTCCTTGCCATAGGTGCCGACATAGCGACTCTTGCTATTGCCTACGACAAGGCGCCATTCTCGTCGACTCCTGTCAAGTGGAACGAGCCCAAGCTGTGGGGGATCGCAGTCATTCTTGGGTTTGTTCTCGCCGGAGGGTCCTGGCTTGCCCTTGGAACAATCCTAGTTTATGGAGAGAAAGGGGGAATTGTCGAGAACTTTGGTGCTCGAGACATGGTGTTGTTTTTGGAGATCGCGCTGACCCAAAACTGGTTAATCTTCATAACTCGCATCAATCCTGACATAGAGAGCACAAGTTGGCGAGAACGGCTGCCATCTCTTAAGCTCTTCTTTGCTGTCTTTTTGGTGGACGTTGCTGCCACTGTTGCCTGTGCATTTGGGATCCTTCAGCATCCCCAGACAAGTTGGGTGGCCGTGATTCGAATTTGGGTATTTTCCATTGGAGTCAGTGTTGTTTGTGCGGTATTGTATATCTGGCTAGCACAGGCTCAATGGTTTGACGACGTGATGCATGGCCGAAGCTTTAGACGAAAGTCTCGGGAGAGGTCATGGGAAGACTTCAGTAAGTTTCAATTTAGGTCACTCTGCATGCAAAGAAGGATTTGACCGGCTAACTTGGATTCAGGAATCAATCAGCAACGGATGTCCAGGAAGCATGAGAAGAATTGCTAGTTGGAAATCCCTGGACTAATGAGCAAGGCGATGGATGGCATACGGGGGATGTGCTAAAGTCTATTAAGTATATGGAGATTCTGTTTATTTGGGAGGGAAGGCTGGGCGTGTTGGTGCTCTCTGTCGAACTCCGAAGCCCAGCAACTTCTGTTCGTACTGCTTTGTCTATTCTCTCGCTTTCTCATTTGTATGAAAGCATATGTACGATGCGTTACACCTACGACATTGAGTCAAGCTTATCTTTAACATAGCTTCATCAGAGACAGAATGGAGCGTCTATATCATCCCTATGTCCAATAGCCAGGACTCTTTAATCGTCTAACAGCTTCGTCTCAAGTGCTCTCTCAGCATTACAGCTCTCTGACCATGTTGCGATAAGGATTGTTGGGGTCATTCTCTTCTTCTTCGGGTGATTGTATAGTCTTGAGCACTTTGCAGGGACTACCAACTGCCACCGAGAAAGGAGGAATGTCTTTGGTAACGACTGAACTCGCTCCTATGGTGCAGCCTTCACCAATCGTCACCCCTGGCAGGATCACCACATTTCCTCCAATCCAACAGTCATTGCCGATTTCGACAGGGTGTCCGAACTCAACAAACTTCCTCCGAGACAGAACGCTTGTCTCGTGGCCCGCCGAGAAGATCCCGACATTGGGGCCCATTTGGACGCGGTCGCCAATTAGCACAAGTGACGTGTCGAGAATTGTGCAACTAGTCAATATTATAAGCTGGTCTCTTCATACATGCAGTAAATATGTGACTGACTTCCAGTTGATAAAGCAATCCTCGCCAATGAGACATTACAGCCGTAATCCGGAAGAAATGGTGGTTCAACAAATGTACCTTTGCCAACACGGCCCACTAGTTTGCTCAGTAGGTCGAATCGTGTTTCGACGATCTTATCATATGATACACTGCGTGGGTCGAGTTGATTGTAGTCTGCTGTTAGAATGCGACAGCGATGGCGACCTTCAATGAGCCGAGGGAGGAGCGGGTTGTAGCTGCAGTGGGTCAACGATTTGATTCTCCCTGGAGATAAGATCACTGTTCAGAATTGAAGCTCTTTTACGTACAGCATTCCGGATATCATTTTCTCGTAGTCGTCGCACATGGGCACTCCGTTCAAGTCACGGGCGATGGCAATCAGCTCGGGTCTCTTTTCTTTGGCAGCCATCTTGGAGTTTGAGGGCCCTTGAGCTTCGATTATGCTTAGTGAAGACAAATGACGAGAATTTAGGGATCAGCGGATCGAATTGGCCCTTTAAATAGGAACAGGAACAGGGCGCGAGCGAGTGGAGGAGGGGCAACACAGCCCGCGGGGAGACCCAGCGGAGCCATTTACCATTTGGGGTAACATAGCCAGCAGCATGCCCACCAGAGTAAGTAGCTTCCGCCCAGAGTCTCAAATTTCAACGAGGCTTAAAGTTGACGAGCAAATATTTTTGTTATCTGGTAATCTCAATTACTATTATCGAAAGCGATCGCCGTAAGCATGCCGGGTTTGACAAAGACCATTTGAGCCTGACCTGAAATTCAGCATTGTCCATTAAGAACAAAGCACTCCTTACAACATTCGATACAGATTTTGAATCTATCTGGATGTAACCGAGTAGAGTGCTTTGCTTAGCAGGGAGCTACCATGGCCTTGGGAGGCTCTGTCGGTTGAATTGATACAATTGACAAACACTGGACCATTTCCTGGTCTCTTGCCTTGATGTATTGCCCCTGCTTCTTGTACATTCGCCAGAACACAAGACTACCGTGTATCTGAGCAGCAGAAAATGCAATATGAAGGAGTGGTGTCACAACTTTGAATGCCAACCGCCATCGTTCCCAAGAATATCCAAACAGCGCCATTGTCACTATGGTCTCGCAAAGAGTACCGGTTGCTGTGATACAGCATGACCACAGGAAAAGGCGACGGAGGAAATCATGCCGGGTTGGATAAACGCGATAAAGAATGATTGCGAAATGAGGGAACAACTCTGAAAGTGTGTCAAACGCGCCTATAGGTAAGGTCAGTATTTCGACATGAAAAACTCCCAGACCATAGAAAACATACCCCAGATGGTGCACAGAACGAATTCAATGTCGGCATCTGGCTCGCGCGCTAGCTCCAAGCTAATAGCCAGACTCGTTTGACCGATGACTATCGTTCCAACGTGATGCAATACTGCAACTGGAGACAATTTCGTGCGATAGAGCAGCTCGAATACGTAGATGCCGATCAGCATCTGCGCTACAACAACCAGAATATCGCCTTTTGTGACCAGCGATTCATGAGAAAAGGACGTATGAAAATTTGAGTTTTCAAAAGCCACCGTCATGAAAGGGTATGCAGCCGCAATGAGAATAGCGATTTTCGTGAAGCCCGCGATATGGTGATTGATGAATCCACGACGGTTGGTCTCATTCAAGTCAGTAAAACTCATTCCGTAGAGTCGCTCGATGAGGAAGCTCTCAAGGAGATAACACCGTATGAGGAATAGGAGGATCAGAAAAATAGAAATGATCAAAGCTGAGAACGGAACGAGTTTGGAGATAGGCTCGAGCGGCTTCTGGAGTAGGCTCATGCCGCCGTGGTGAGCCATCCTGGACACGCGATGAAGCGATGGCGAAGCAACACAAAAGAAAAGGCGGCGCTAACAAGAAAAAAAGAAACGATGTAAACTTTCAGCTAGGAATCTTCATACTCGCATTTTGGAACGAGCGACACGGACGTGGGGGGTGAGAAAATTGGGAAATCAAAAGGGGCCCATGGGGATGAAGTCTTGTGAATCTCGTACATGTCGTACTTTCGTATCTATTACTTATTTCATGGAATCAATACCCAGAGTAAGTGCTCAGCCTCCGGGCGTATCAATCAGAGAAAATCGCGCGAGTACATATATGCCCAGGCGCGTTATACACCCACCGACGGCTTTCTGCTTTTAGCGTAGACATTGATTTCAATCGAGGAAGGACTCATATTTACCAGAGGTAAAAATTTAAAAATTGCCAAACGCCCTGGTATTATTTAGAGAGCGCTTTCAAAATTGAAAATCTCTCTTTCTTCAGGGGCCCTTGTCTCTGCTCAGGAGATCAGCCGCCAAAAGGCTTGTATGATGGATATTAAATAGCGATTGGCTGTGATGTTACGTTGTGACTTTTTTGTGGATTCTAGTTTCATGTCTAGGCAGAATCATTGACTTGTGTTGGCTATTCAGGCAGCAGAATATGGAATAAGGTTGCCTGGAATGGGTCCTGGTCATTGTTCAGCATCTTTTGAGAATTAATTCCCACAATTGAAAGAAACAGAATCTCGGCAAAAAAAGCCAGGTGTTTCCCCACATTACCATAATTTGCAGAGCGAAGCAGAGCAATTAATTCATAAGGGTCGCTCCTGTAGGCCTGCGCGGTCACGGGACCGGTAAAATGATCATTACTATAGTAGTATGAGTCTTTAAGGATGGCGAGTGGGCAAGAGTTCCCAATGCATACTTCTCATTAAATGGCAATAGACAACAAAGAACTTAGAAGAGAGAGGCGGGGCTGGGGGGAGTTTCTCCCGAGTTAAGAAGGGTATTGGGTAGGTACAGATTCTCTACCTATAGTACATAAATGAACAGCGTTTAAAAAAAAGAAACGGATCAAGCCGTTGCGCTCTTGCAATCACTCGCTGGGAAAGATAGACGTCCCAGAAGATACTGGTAGTTGTAAAAAAATGCCTAACCTTGAACATCGAGATCTGTAGTACGGAGTACACATCTTCATTACTCGGTCCTGAACCTCACCCGCTACGACAGCTTAACACCCAAAGCTTCTGCACAAGATGTCCATATTAGTTTGGTTAATTCCACTCTGATTTTTATCCTTCTCCATGCTTTTCAAATTTTTGCGAGGGCCATGATTAGGATTTATTCATGGACCAAACTCGGATGATAGATGTATGATGTCAAGAGTCCGCATGCGGCCCAATTGATGGACCCAGCCTGTCATCCAGTCAAGATATGTCAATTTGAAATATCGCAATCACATAAATTCAATTCTTCAATCAATAGAAGAATAGCCTCAATGTCTGGAATGCCAATTCTTCGCCGGGCTATACGCCGATCACTCCCGCGCTCGTTGTCTCGATGCGGCAGCCTCGCATTGCGACGGAACATTACAACGTAGCAGAAAGAGATAGTCAAGTCCACGATCCCATCACTTCAAGAGTATGGTGTGACTATTACCTCGATCTTCTACAAGCGCATGCTGAGCCACCATCCTGAACTGAGGAACATCTTCAACACCGCCCACCAAGAAACCGGCGAGCAACCCGCAGCATTGGCACATGCAGTATGGGCATATGCTTCCAACATCGACCATCCCGAAAATCTGATTAGCGCTGTATCTCGGATCGGTCATAAGCATGCGAGCTTGGGAGTCACTGCAGACCAGTATCCGATTGTTGGGGAGCATTTGCTCGGGGCAATTAAGGAGGTCCTAGGCCCTGCAGCCAACGATCAGATAATTGACGCATGGGGCGCAGCCTATCAACAGCTTGCCGATATCTTTATTGGATTCGAGGAAGGGCTCTATCAGAAGAACCTCCAAACTCCAGGAGGCTGGAAGGGATGGCGGAAATTCCATGTGTCCAAGAAAGTGGTGGAAAGCGACGAGATTATCTCCTTCCATCTCACGCCCGTCGAGAAGAGTGATCTCCCGCCTTACAAACCCGGTCAATTCGTCAGCGTGCGCTACTTCATTCCTGAGCTGGGCTCGTATCAGCCGCGTCAGTACAGTTTGTCCGATGCACCAAGCAGCGACCACTTCAGGATCTCGGTGAAACGAGAGTCAGCACAAGACACCAGGCCTGCAGGGCGTGTTTCGAATATCCTCCATGAACATTTGCCCGAGAATGCTGAACTGGAAGTGGGCATGCCTTTCGGGGACTTTGTGCTTGATGTCAACGAAACTACTCCGGTAGTCTTGATTAGTGGAGGTGTCGGCTTGACTCCTATGATGGCAATGCTGAAGACTGTTGTCAATCAAGCTCAAGATCGTCAAGTCGCGTTCATTCACGCAGTCCGGAATGGCCATGTGCATGCGATGAAAAAGACATTAGACGACATTGTCGCCGCCAATCCATCGGTCAAACGCCTAGTGTTTTATGAAGAAGCCGATCCACAAGACAAGCAAGGAGTAGACTATGACTACCTCGGCAGAGCCGATCTGTCTAAGATTCGCGATGAAGTGGTCCTTCCGGACGCAGATTATTATATCTGTGGCCCTCAGCCTTTCATGAAAGCCCAAAGCAAGAGCCTTGAAGCTATGGGTATAGAACCTGGACGCATTCATATGGAAGTATTCGGGTCACCGCATGAGTCAATCTTGTGGATAAATTTTGCTGCGGAGACTTGAGTATAGTATAACGAGTCAAACATGTTCGTAACGCCATAATGCAAAAGTAATACAATATAATTAGGACAGTGGAGAAGCAAATCAAATAATATAACGCAGCCCCGCTTCTTGGCTTTCTTTCGTAGTCATGTCGACCTGTGTCCCCTCTTCAACAGGTCCGTAGAGACGGTCACGTCGCTTGTTCTCTCTCCACAGTAGATAACTCAGAACAGATGCTGTGCAACCTGATAATAGAGAGAAGGCACAGCAAATCCACGATCCCTTGCGGTAATATGGCCCATCAGAGCTGGGGAAGACATTGTTTCCAAGCATTGGTCCACATTGGCCGACTGTCATCATAATCCACAAGCCGCCAGCTTTCTTAGACCCAGTTGAGTTTGTGTTTGAGTTCCAAATCAGCACGATGGAAGTCGTGACGAAGATGAGGACGACCAAGAACGCAGCAAGATAACGTGGTCCAACGCCCTCTGTAGTGCCCAAAAGGATGAAACCAATAGCAGCAAGGAATGCAAAAAGCGCAGCAAATGGCCCCCGCATACGCATTTTGTCAGAGATAACGGAAACCGCAATGATGAGGATAAAACAGAGAACGTAGGGAGGCGCAGTCAGTCCATTGGCTTCAACTTCACTGAAGGACCCAATCTCGGAAATGATGGTCGGTAAGAAAAGAGGAAGCGAGGCGAAGCTGACGTTGTTGCAGAAGTTCTGTAGGGCAAATAGGTAGTCTGCAAATCGCAATCGTGTTAGTTTGATTCGGCAAAGAGATGCCGCAGGCATTTCAATATACGTACTTCTGTAGTCCTTGAAGGCATCGCCAAGCTGTTGCCACTGAAGGCCTTCGTTCTTATAATCGCCTGGTTGAGCATTGGCATACGCCTGGGCGATTTCGCGCTCACGGGGATTCAAGAAACGAGCTGTAGCCGGGGAGTCGGGGATCCAAAACCAGCTACCGATAGCAAGCAATACCGTTGGAACACCTTCGATGATGAAAAGGAAGCGCCAGCTCGATATACTAGAGTGGACATGGCCTAAGCCATACGCGAGAGCACCACCATATGCGTTAGCCAGCGCAGAGCCGGCAAGGAATATACCGAATCTGACACCGATCTTCTCGCGGGGGTAGAAGTAGGAAAAGTAGAGAGGGATTCCAGGTCCGAACATGGTCTCTGCCCATCCCAAGAAGAATCGGCAGGCCATGAGACCGGACCAGTTGAATGCAGTCGCTTGGAGTGTACTCGCAAGTCCCCAGTACAAGACAACGAAGGTCACCCATTTGTGTGGCTTGAAGAGCTTCCATCCCAGAGTGTTGAACTGGAAGATGATGTATCCGATATAGAAGATGTTACCAAGCCATTCATACCGATCTCCAGACAGGTCGATGTCATCCTTGAGTCCAACCAGCTTCGCGTTTCCTAAATTGGCTCGCTATGAGAAAGATGCGTTAGCTTGCGCTCGAATGTGCTGCGCGTGACGATTGAACTTACGTCGAGAACAGAGAATGTATACAACACGAAGCAAATGGGCATCAGAAACAGGTCGAGCTTCCATATCACTTTATTCAGCTCCTCGGGTGTATATTCGATCAGCGGAGTGCTTTTCTCAGGATCTTGCACCGCATTCTCGGCCGCGACGATGTCAGGCTTCTCCTGAGTGGCAATGGATGACTCCGTCATGACGGTAGCTGTCGAGACGACACCTTGCGCGAGAGAACAGAACGAGAGAACCCACAGCTAGCGCTAAAGAAATGTCGTGCGATCGGTGTCTTTTTAGCTCGTCGCGTCTCCGCATCAGAAAGAGAGGCTGCGGTCGGATCGCCCCATGGGGAAGAACTGTGGAATCTTGCCGAGTTTCAATCTTGCTGTGCAGCAGCTCGCTATCTCCCCGGCGACGTCTGATTGGCATGTATCCAGTGGAACCAGACGCCGATCAGTACTTCGTGCTGTCGCGATCCACCATTGATCGGCCCAGTCCGCGCCGTGACTGGGGTAGAAGGCGAAGTGGGTGCAGGGATGGCTGGGCCCTCGAGTCCAATCGCTACGGCTGGAAACCACTTGCCCCCTGCGCACACGCAAATACGAATAAGCAAAAACCTGAGAAAACGGGATGGCTTGGCTTTAACTTTGCGTCATGCAAGCTATCATGGGTCTGCATTAGGCTGGAGAGCCCGTGGTAATATTCTGCTAGTACATATTCTGAGGATACTGGTAAGAGGGGTCGAACGGGGCCCATCCGCTATTATCCGGTACAAATCCACCCCCGGCGTTGAGAAAGTCCCATTCATTCCACCCGTTGTCTACGTCCATTGCATGGTGCATCAAGCTTCCTATGTTCTCTTCGGGGATCTGTTCATGCCCTACGATATGGTGGGGCCGGGCGGGATCGATGCCCCCTGAGACGCCTGCGTGGGGCGGCAATCGCCCAGCGACTGCGCCCATGTTTGCTGGGAGGCGACTTAGTAAGGGGCTTTCGAGATGGCCTTGTGAGGGAGGAGTGGGTAGTGTGTTTTCACTGTAGCTGCCAGGCTGTGAATATGTAGGTGTAGGGGGAGGGAGGAGTTGCTGCCGGATCTCCAGGTTCGTTTGAGCCTGGCCAGATGGCACTGGGGGTTGTGCCTTTTTCGCTCGGTCCTCTGTTGGTACCAAATGCGATTTGATAATGTCAATGCTTCGCTTGATCCCAGGGGTCTGCTTGGCCTCGGTTTCAAGCATTTTCAGCGTTGTCGCCAGTCGGCCGGCAGCAGCCTGCGCCAGTGCTGGGTCTTCATGCCGGATTTCCTGTATGTCAATCGTGGCAGCAGTATAGACACAGTAAGACACAAGGTAGGTCTGGTTCTGGAAGTTGAAGCTCCGACCATATCGTCTGAAGTGTTCGTTGACCCGGTTGGCCTCCTCGATGCACACTTGGTGTGCACGCTGGGCCAAGGGATGTGTTTGGAGCCTGTCGTGTCTTGACCATGCGAAGAAAGGGCGGAAAATCAAAATAAGCATTGTGTGGTATAAGATGCTATGGAATAGTTAGTAAATTTATCAAGTATGATTCTGGGTCTTCCAGGACTTACTTCAGGCAAAATAGATGTGGAGGAAGGCAGACATCTGACTCGGGTGCCTGTATTCGGAGCTGGTCTGGCATACTAGCATGAAATGACCGGAGCTTGGTCTCTAGTTCAAAAACGTTCTGGAGCTTGAGGTTATGCAGGCTTTGACTATACACTTTGTCATAGGCCTCGTTGATTATCTGTTAAGTCAGCATACTGGGAAGTTAATCTCTGCACTGGGTCACTCACTCGCGCTAATTTGCCAAAGTAAATTATGTGCAAGGTATTAGAGGATTTCGTAAAGGGATATGAGATCTCTGCTTCTTTCATAAAGAAGGGCCTCCATTCGACATCATTGTCCGACGTATCGACTAGCAATTGTCAGCTTCATGTGGCTCAGCGACTGAGGAATCACTTACACAAGCTGTCAGGAGAGTAGGGGAGCTCAGTGAGAGAGGGTGGGCGTCCGAGACACAGGCTTATTGATCTGAAAGAGGCGATTTCACATTAGAGAGGGACCAGGTAGAATACCAGGGGCAGACTTACTTGTCCCAAACATAGGCTGAGAGGTAAAGGCGCTTCCTGACTTCCAAGTCATCAGGGTCTAAGCCTTCTAACCCCTCTAAGTTGCCCTTGTACAAATGCAAGCCGAGGTCGGTGACCATTCGAATAGCCTTTGCAGGGATTAGCCGGGTATGCACAGATCAGCAACTAAAAAGCTTACCATTCCAGTATACAACCACCCTTCACTGCTCTTTCCGATTGCACATTGTCGGCCACCAAGGATGAGAAGCCCCTGAATTGTGGGTATCTTTGGTTTTTCTTCTTCCATTTCGAGCAGTAGAAGCTGCTTAGCTTCATGCATGAAATGTTTGCCCCTTTCCAAACCTGCAAACTTCACCTCATCATCCTTGATGTGGCGACATGCATGTGCGAAGATCACATTGAGCAAAAATGGGGAGCAATAAGGCCCGCCTAATGCTAAATCTCGATAGAAGCCTGACCAGGATTAACACACCGCAATATTGCGTGAAGGTTCCTTCCTCAGTGGGTACTTACATCTGCGATAGACACAGCTGTGCAAGGGAGCCTGCCATGTCCAGTAAATCTGCAGAAGCGTGTTGCATATATCCAGAGGGACATCAGTGTATTGCTCCAAGTTCTTGATGGCCACATTTTCAAGCGACTCTTGGAACTTGGAGTTGGCTTGCAGCCACTTGCGATGGTACTCCTCGCTAGCCTTGTGGTTCTGGCCTTCAGGGCCAGGAACCTTGAGCATGCGACTATCGGCAGCCTCCAGAGGGTGGAACCTTGACGTTGCGCCGTAGTACTGCAGTTGGGGTTGACAGGTCAGTTCGTGCCAGTCGCGTGCATACCGATCGGTATTCTACCGAGCTACTCACCGTGCCATGTTCACCAACGCTAAAATCAGCGGGTTTCCCATAGGGCAGATCCTCGCCCCCATGATCTTTATCGGTATCGTAGGACTGCGACAGATCTGTCATGCCGCTCGGCGAGCTATCCGCCATGCTCAGATGATCAAAGTCCCGCAGAATCTCAGACAAACGGCGATCGCGTTCATCATAGTCCACCGAAGCCAGGTCTCGTAGCAGACCCTCGAGATCGTCGATGCGCCTCTTGGACTGCTGAAGCTGGTGAACCAAATGGGCATTGTAACTGGGGCTTTCTTTATAGCTACAGATCTCCTTGGCCTTGACACAGTTGGCGCAATGCGGTTTCTTGCCATCGCATTTGATTTTCCGACGGCGGCACATCAAACAGGCGAAGCCATAGCGGCGAGGGGCTGCTTGGCTCTTGGAGGAGTTCATGATAGCACCCAGCGCACCCTGACTGCGAAGAGGGTGGGTTACTGGGTGAGGTGTCCCTCAAGTTTTTTGCGGGGTCGAAGCTTAATCCGGGGAGTTTTCGAGGGCTTTTTTTGCTGAGCGATTAGTCACCGGAAGGATTGCTGCCCCTCTTGATGCGTGATCGCTTGAGGACGATCCTCAGCCAGCAGACCCTAAAGAAGTCTAAAGATCCCGCTACCGATGAGCCGCCCAGAGGTCTCGATTGGTTTGTCCGAGAACTGTATCGAGCACTGCTGGTTCAGCCTTTCTGGCTGGGTGGCCTGGATGCTTTGCCCCATATGATCATCTCCTCGAGGAGTGGATTGGGTCCACTGTGATTCCACTGATTTCCGATCGTACAACAAGATTCGTTTAAGACAAAAGGGGGGCCCCAAATACATCCTGGAGTAGCGTTTCCCCCAGCTTGTCTGTTGTCTCTGGTCGTGTGTCTGGTGCAAAATAACCATTATGCCTGTCGGTCGGGTTCGGGCCGAGAATGTACGCAGGACAAGCTGCCCAACTGAAAACCCCTGAAGCTCGGTTAGAAAAATGAGAAAAATAAGAAAATGGCTCAATTGCAGGAGGGATCTTCATGGCCAACGCCACCGTATATGCGCCTACGCCGAGACTAGAAAGTAGCGCGGCCCAAGACCCCTGCGATGCGCGGTTTTCTGCGATCTGTGCATTCGAGAGCAGAGCGGGCCTGTTCTTGCTCTAGAAGGCGGTTCGAAGCAGTTTAGCTTTGTTAGTGCCATGCTTACATGCTCTTGAGCTGGCGAGGTGGTTATGCTACGATAGTGACAAATCACGGGAATTCCAAATCCAACCGAAAATAACATCCTGCACAATCCCTGTCTGCTTTAAACTTCCACTTCAAACACAAGCGCCACAAAGATGCCCCAGACCACAACGACTCCTCCAATGATTGGTAGCCCGGCCTCCTGCGCCAGACTCCATGGCATCAGGTTCTGGTTTTCCGGGCGCAACATCTGTGGATAGAAGAACCATGTCGATGTGATTCCAAGCCACGCCATGGCCCAGATGTATCCCAGTACCTTGAACAAGACGCCCAATTGCCGACTTTCGTTTTCTGGCGCCTGAGCTCTTTTCCACGCAGCTTTGACCCCGTCTTCAAGCATCATTCCCAGCGGAGCTAAGTTGAACAAGATTAATGCGCCGCTTTCGTTCACCGGGATGGCTTGCACATAGTCAAGGACCACATGGAGCCCACTGGATAACAAGAAAACAAGATATACGACGGTGTATTTTCCGAGCAATGATCCCTTCGCGAGTCCAAGTCCATCATGGGCGATGCAAGCACCAACGGACGAAAGTGGATGCCGCAACATCTGATGCCAGAATTTCCTAGTCCCAATAGTTTTAGCACCGCATACACTCATTTGGCAAGGCTGACTTACCCCCAAAAACCACGCAGCGAACCAGCATCTGCGTATCGACCGAAAAGCGGAGGGCAATCAGAAGGAGACTCAAGTCCCAACCCCACCAGAATGATGGAGAATACTCGGTGGTGAAAATCAATGAGTATACGACTGACCACAGCTCCCGCGATCAAATTTGAAATCAATCTCTCAATCCATTGCTCTATTGACAAGTTCCACTGGACAGCAGGCGGCAAGGCTTCGTGTGTCTTTTGCTCTAATGCCTGTTGTAATGCCACCGTAGCAAATACATCGAGCATCAGATACTGCCATACAGCAATTGCGCCTTGTCGAAGCATGAACCGACCGCGAGGAGGCGCTTTCCAGTTCCTCCGCGCGTAGTATTGAGGCTGTGGCGGGGTGTTCCTAATCTGCCATTCCATGTTGATTCCACGAGGATGCGTCACAAGCTTGATCGCATAATACAGACGGCTGACAATGTTTTGGCTATACTCAGCTGGGATGTCAGCTGCATCTTTAGGCTTGATGAGCAGCATGTTCAGTGCTTGAAATACCACTGTTAGAAGCAGACGAGCTACCTCACACAAGACGTATCCAGGGCCAAGTGCACCGGCCGCTAGTACACCTTGATATGCAATCAAAATCGAGCATGGAATTGACGCGTATCGAAGGAGTGACTGCTTTCCCGTGCCGATGAGTAGAATGGCAGGTATCAAACAATGCGCTGCGTAAAGACCAACTACGTTCAGCACATTGCTCGTCGTTGATGATTCCGTTTGATTCATCTTTACGATATTTTCCAGGCTTCGGCACTTTGCACGTTGTAGACCTCTGTGAACCAATAGAGTCGTGCGGCGGGCAGGGTGATCAGGGGCTCCCACAGTGTGAAGATTGCGCGGGCAGTCTCACCACCGTTAGTGCTGGTCGCGAGGCCGACAAAATTTTTATCTCTTTGCGTATTCAGTGTTCAGGCCAGACATATGAGGAACGTTTAGCTCATCTCGCCTGTGACCCCTTTCTGCACAATTTTGCAGCTTGCAGACGCGAGCTGACATTTCGCTCGTATCACGTTTTCGGTTTAGCGTGGAGAGCCTTAGTCCACAAATGCTCCAAGGCACTCAAGCAGGTTTATGAGGAACGTCAAAAGCATTAAACTAAAAAAAAGTTTCAGAGGGTCTCAAGAAACAATAGCCTCACACAATTGATGGGAATTCCAGGTTATTATTTGCTTGCGATGCGGGAACGTGGCTTTTGGCCTTTTCCCTGACCTTTCCGAAGCCAAGTGATATAGTATGTGATATTCTAATCACGCGGCGAATGATTTACCGCAGTTTGAATTAATTTTGTAGATTATTCACGCTAACGAAAGATTTTATTTGCCGTAAAATGATGGGGGCTCCTTTGGCTGCTCGCTTCATTCCGTGAAAAGGCCTAGCGACTCGAGTACCGCAGCATCATTAATCCAAGGCATCGCAATGCCAGCTTGCATATCATCTGTGAAACCTTGAATTGTCGAGTCATCAAGGGGAATATTCTGGTCTCCATGTGTTAGGATTGCATCATTGATGAAATCTGATATGTTAAATTCCGTATCAGCTGTCAATCCTTGGAGATACTCTGGCGTCAAGGCTGGAGCAGCCTTGGTCTGAACAGCCGCGGAAGTGGCGACACGACGACTTTCTGGAGGAGTGCGACTCGACAGACTATCGTGGAACCTCTCTACGAGGAGTTCAGCTTGTGCACCCACCTCCCGTAGTATTTGTGCCGCTTGCGTCGCTGCTGAGAGATAGTTCCCCATGCACTCGAAGGACGAGATTGCAGTCTGAATAGACTTTCGAGCAGCGGGGGTAGGTGGACAGACTGGGTTCGAAAGTACGAAGCCAATTATACAAAGTGCGGCGTCCCATTGGTACTGGAAGATGGATGACCAACCGCTCAAGATATCTGTCTCCGAAAGCACTTGGTGCAATATGTTTGTCAGGATTATAGCGTGGTTCAGACAATTAATGCTATGGCAGTCAGACAAAGGCGTGATTGAAGATGATCCCGGCGGAAAGCGTAAGAAAGTTCGCAGGTTTGATAGTTGAGTGTGATGATAGATGACTTCGAGAAGCACTCTCTGGCGCTGAAGCCAAAGTGGGCTAAAGCCGTCAAGATCAAGGGCAGTACGTTCGGTCGAAAATGCCTCTCCGGAACCTTTTCTAGGAATCTTCAAAGATTGAGGTACATCGTGAGCCCAGTCGTATATTGTGCGCACTTCTCGGCCAAGACAGCCTGCTAATTCTTCGACCAAAATGGGCTTCTCATATATGGATTTTGCATTTCGTTGCTCGAGTTTCTGAGTGGCATGTTGATGGAGGGAAGTTTGAACAGCATAGGCCTTAGTAAGAAGCTGCGTATACTGCCTATGAAAGCTGAGCCAGGTGACGTCCTCATGATTAGGGCTGAAAAGCATCGACCCAGAGAGCATAGCATGCTCATGACCATCTTTTGGCGAGACCTGTTGCATTACATTATCATGATTAATTGGAGCTCTGTCAAGTATCAGGGAAATATGCTGTCCCAGTGCAATAAGCGAGTACCAGGTGCGATCGTGCATTTCTCGATGAGCCCGAGATTTATCATTAGAATTCAGTAGACTGATTTTCAAGGCCTCGGCTGTTCTCACAGCAGCACCTAGCATCGCATCGGCGGAGTTAAAGCAAGAGATATTCTTGAGGTAGACGACACAATATATTTGACTTTGAAGGGTCATGATTGAAGGACACTCCATCTCCTGGAGAAGATTGATCTGGCATCGACGGAAATAATAATGGGCCTTTTCGAGCCCCTCTTCCACATGCGAACTTTCTTTTCCGGGACTGTCATAATTGAAATCACTCCTAAGAAAAGCGCTGCCAAATTGTATGCATGTGGCCAATATGCTGTCAACCAATGTAGATGACTGCCGGCTCTTCTGACCGTCTGCAGACTTCCATAAGGTCTGATAATAGTCGTCAAACTCTGCTTCCAGAATAATTGGATACATGCAATGGAATGACTGCCAAAACAAATCAAGGAAGTACTGCTCCTGCGCACGAGATAGCTGTTGTGGCTCTATCTGTAAGTACTCATTTGTACCGGGGGCCAATTGCGCTTGCCATTTTGCGGGAATGGGCGGGCTCTGGAGACAGAAATGGGATATTGAAAGGGGTTCTGGGCTGGCTTCCCCGAGAGTCTCCGAGAGAAAAGTTTGCATCCGATGCCCAAAGAATGCAGAAGATAAAGGGCCATGGTAGGTAACCTCGCTATGATTATGGGATTGGATGTGAACACCTTCCCATGTCTTCGTTGCAGACTGATTTAATTTGGGTACCCCTAAGATCGATACTCCGTATACGGAAGAAGTACCAGGAGAATCCCTGTATGAGGGTTCTTCAATATGATCTCCTGATGCTAGGCTTGATTCGCCCCTGGATCGTTTCAATTGAGCCTCCAGATCTTGGATAGTGTCACGAAGGCGATGAATCTCTCTTGAGGAGATGTAAGTATAGATATCCGTGAGGATACATCCTAGGATAAACATACCTGTAAGCTGCTGGTAGAGTCAGCTGTCTATTCTGCTTGCTGTTACTACAGTGAGAGCCACGCGCCCGGCAGTTCTTGCAAGGCTGCGTTTCATCGCACTTGATTCGGTTGAGACGGCACCATTCACAAGCCCTGGCTACTTGTCGTCGCTTCACGCGAGGTTTCGATGAATTGTTCTTTTCAGGATCAGCTGCAAAGCTTGAGAACATCTCCGATTCTTGGGTAGGACGATCAGGCTCTGGTAGTGTGAAGCACCAGCGGTGGCCACGAACGGATGCTTGGCAGGGATGTGTTGTAAATTGAATGGATAACTACCGCAGATTTTTTTTCTTGCAAGCAGCAGTGAAGCCTGTGAGTATCTCAGTGAAGTCAGTGAAGATCTCTCAGCCTCACAGCCTAATCTGATTTGATCACCGAGCACCCAGTCATGCTTACGAATCAGGACTACAACCCCGAGAGTCAAATAAAATGCCAACACACTAGTAAGACCCACACACACTTTTCGGCAAAGCTCTTTTCGACATACTCATATATACCGGATAATGTCTGGCAACTCTTGGCGGCCTCTTTCCGTTCTAATGCTCACCCCTCGCCGCTTTTAATCCCTGAGTAGAATTGAGCACGCCCCTGATCGGCCTGACCTGATCAGTGATCATTATGTAATCAACCAATCTGCTCACTGAGCCTGACCTGATTGCCCTGATTCGCTCACTGAGCCTGACCTGATAGCCCTGATCGGCTCACTGAGCCTGATCTGATTTGATCACCGAGCACCCAGTCATGCTTACTAATCAGGACTGTAATTCCGGGAGTCAAATAAAATGCCAATACGCTAGTGAGACCCACACACGCTTTTGGGTCAAGCTCTCTCTTCCACATACTCATGAAGGTGGCGTCGCGAATTTGCTACTCGTCTCGTTTACTTTTTTGATAGGCCTTTACAGATCTGCACGAATTTTTACTTATTGCTCCTAGGAGCATCCTCTATTCTCAAAACAACGTGTTACCTTGATAGAGAGTACTTTCTGTACTATTCCACAAGAATTTTCGCATTTCCTTAGCCAATCTGAAATGTCTGCGGACAGGTTTACTTCGGTTCTCGGAGGACAAGTAATGATTTCACACGAATTTACCAAATAAGACCTGTGCAGGGGCTTACCCTTCACCTCACACTGAAAGAGTTCCTAGGAGCATTGTCTGTTCTCCCAATGCATACACGATATGGGAGAACTACCAGGGCAGATGTGTAACCTGATAAACTACGTGATTTACCTTATTCTCATTGGACACCGAATAGGTAAACCGGCAACGATCATCTCCCACTTGACCAAAATTGTTTCGTTTTTCTTTGCCATCATACCTTTCTCCCAATTTTGAGTGGAAGTAACACCAATTAAGATTTTCTATCCCCAGTTTGCTCCTAGGCGCATTAGTACGTCCCCGGAAATCTATCCCGGGGGCTCATCGATACGTGCCCGCACTTCAGGTTAATGATATATTCTACGTTGAATACAAGAGCCCTTTGACCTCCCGGGAGCCTATCTTTGGTTGATGCCTTTGTATTCACAGTGATATAAGTTTGAACAGATCCTTCCCCCTAGACAGCCTCCAAAATCTGCCTATGAAACTCATAGAAGCTTTGACTTTACCCCACCAGAAAGACTTGAAAATTGGCCTCGACAATTTTGCCCCTTGAAAGCATGTACCAACCTTGCTCGAATGCCAGTTAAGAACGGTTCACTGCGGATATCTATGAAGCAGGTCCTTTTGAACAATTATGGAATTCAATCAATTTTGAAATTCACCCACCATACCGATTACTATGGGAATGATTCTTCTGAAACGGGAGCCTCTTGCTGAAGAGAAAGCAAACGAGGTTCGGCAGAGGCAAAAAAATGTGAGTTGTATACAGAGACCCCGCAATGGCTTTCATAATACTCCCCTAATGAAAACACTAGCTATTATCTGCCCAAGCTACGATAGTATCGTTGCCTTCTGCATTTTTATTTATGATCTGCGAATCCTTGGATGTCAAAGCTCTTACAACACTTTGCTGCGTGTCGCGTAGCTTCCAGAGGCTGGTACAACCAATGAACTTGATAAGCCTAGCATGTGGAAATTCTCACACGATTCCTTGGCCCATTCTTCACCTGATTACCAATCTTCGCTCATTGTTTCTCCCGATTCATACGGCTACTGCAAAACTCCTTGATATTCAGGCTCTTGGTTATCTTGGAAGAAACTTGAAGGTCAAGACCGCATACGAAACAATTTTTAGCCTTGGAAAAATAATAATTGCTCGGTCTCAATTTGAATGTGGTCAACTGTGCAGCTACTACCGGCCAGACGAACTTCAGCTCCAACGCATGGATATTGGCTCATGTGAATTAGACCATCGGTCTACCATCAAACTCCTAAGAGGCATGCGAAGCCTCGCGGTCGTTTGGTTTGATCAGGCCGAGCTCTTTGACTGCGCTTCTTCCAGTTGCGATTCAAAGGTTGCGGAAATAACTAGGGGACTAGATTCATCCAAAAACAGCCACAAGAAACTGACGTTAGACGTCAGTGGCTTTCGTGACCCTGGAAAAGGATTCAATAGATACTTGTCTTTGGATGTATTGTTGCACCTGCAAGGCTTGGAGATTGATGAACATGACCACACCCCTAATGCCACATTCCCTGCCTCATTGACCAGCCTGATGTTTTGGGTTTGGGAGAACAGCCAAGCTTTCCAGTCACCAAGGATTTGGCCAAAAAGATTCTCCCTGCAAATTTGGAGTCCACTAACAGCTATAGCATAACCCCATATACTGCATAAAGCTCCAGAAGAGATGCGGGGCTCTCACGAGGTCAAGATCGACTATCGCGAACTCGATGATAGTCTGCCGAGAGCTCCCTGTCGAGTACCTGAAAGCCCGTCATTATGAGTCCGCGTTAATTGAGGATTCTTCTAAAATTTGGTGGATAAGGCCAGAAGACATAGAGCCGGGATATATTCAGTCACACTGGTCTAATACCTTCAAATGCGGCCACTGCGCTGGCGGGCACC
>JAOYNU010145610.1:0-21887 GCA_026745395.1 Tympanopsis confertula | reverse complement strand
TCCCACCAAACGCCGCATGGCAGCCATTTTCTGCTCATCGAAAAAATCACGAGTCCACAAGCATCATGGTATCATCGCCATCCCATGCGGCCTCGGACTCGGGCAGCGCCACGAGCACCCCCCTCCCCCTGCCCGCCAGCAGCTCCCTCCGCACATCAGGCGCGATGGTAGCATGGCCGTGGGTCAGCAGCAGGTCCAGCAGAACCTCGCGCTGGTCTTCGGTGATGTCGTTCTTGAACCTCTGCGCAAACTCCAGCAGACACTCGTGCCATATGACGGGGAGCTTCACCCTGGGCGGCGCCGCGCCGTCGGCGGTGCCCACGGTCTTGAGGTCGGCGGCCAGCCGGACCGAGAGCGGGTCGATGCTCCTGAAGCGCAAAAAGTGAAAGACGAGCGCATCGATGACCTGGTACGGCAGGGCCTGCCTCTTGGCCAGCAGCGCGCGGATGAAGAGGTTGGTGGCGCCGCCGCCCTCGGTGCCCTGCGAGGCCTGCTCGGCGGCGATGTCGCAGAGCCCCTTGATGGCGGCGGCCGAGTGCAGCACGGGTATGGAGACGCGGGTGAGCACGGCGGAGACGACGTGGGCCTCTCGGAGGGTGCAGGTGCCGCTGGCAACCAGGGGGAACAGGAAGCCCTTGAAGAAGGCCGACGGCTTGAACAGGGAGCGGCGAAGGCAGTTGAAAAGGTGCACGTTGAGCCTCTTGCGCTGCTGGATGTCGTCGCGCACCTTGTCGAGGATGACGTGCTCGAGGAAGCGTTGCACCACGAGCGGCTTGGCGCCGATCCACAGCCGAGTCGCGGCATAGCAGGCGTTTGGGGTCCAATCCCACGGCTTGCAGATCTGCACAATCTCTTCCCACCGGGGGATCTGGGGCAGGATCTTGAAGGGCTTGGGGAGCTTCCCGGACCGATAGCGGGACAGCATCTCGCCTACTCTTTTCCTGGGTGTCAGCGACGACCTGGGGGAGGAGGGGAGAGGGAGGAACATGCTGTGTGTACACCTCGACGACCTTTGGCGAAAGCTCTGGCTCGTCGTCGGCAGGCATGGGTGCTTTGCCATCTTGGGTGGCCTCGAACTCGGTGATCCTCTGTAATATGAGATCGGCCAGGTTCACGCCCTGCCCCTGGGCGGCTGGCGCGTCTGTCTCGTTTCCCGACGGCTTCCGATCCCACCCATGCGTCAGCAAGTCGTCCTCGTCCTCCTCGGGCAGGAAGCGCCTGTATGTGTCGAGATCGTCCGGGTCGACTTCGATCTCATCGACGTCGTTGCCATCGTCGTCGTCGTCCCACGCCTCGGCGTCTTCGTCTTCATGGTCATGGTCATGGCCAGCGCCGCCGCCGTAATGCGCTTCGTCCACCTCCAAAAGACGGGGCCGGGAAGCGTGGTCGAAAGCACTGGGGCCTGGTCTTTGCTGCTGCTGCGCCGAGGCGCTGCTCTCGGCTGTGGCGGCCTGGTCCTCCTCCAGCAGCTCGCGGCCTATGCGGAGAATGGTCCGTGACGCCTTGGCGTCCACAAAGTTGTCTCCCTGCTCATCGGCGACGTCCTGGAAGCGTTTCTTGGTGGTTTTGTTGCGGAGGATGCCTGCCTCGAGGATGTCGTGCTCGAGGGGGTTCTGACGGTGGACCGATTTGCGCGAGGGGGCTTTGGGCATTTTGGGGAGAAGTTCCAGTAGTGACGGTTATTATTTCCAATCTTGTGTTCAAATGTCAATATAAAAGAGAGAAAAAAATCCACACAATCGCTTATCAGCTTATCAGCATATCCAATATCAGATATCAAATATCATACTCAAATCTCCAAGAAATTCCTTCAACAACATCAACTTCAACTTCGATTCGAAAATGCCCACAGAACTAGAAGAGGTAGCTACCTACCACCCAGACGACAATCCCTCCACATAATAACAAGTGCCGTGGCAGCTCGTCGGCTTCATCGGCCATCCAAACCCCCAGATCCGACAGGCTGCGGTCGAAAACCTGGTGCCCTTTTCGACCTCGCAGCCCGCCTTGTTCAAGGTCGATGGCCTGAAGCCCGTCCGGCAGCTCAAAGTCTTGATCCGCGATCATCCCGTGAGTCGCGCACAAGCCAGCTTGGGGGGCCTTGGGGGGCATCACCGGTAACGATTACTGTTGTTGGTATTATTATCGTCGTGATAATACACATGCACCAACATAAAGAAAATATCAGAACATGCCGCCAACATTCTGGTCAACCTCTCGGCCGATGGCGAGGTTCGCGACCACCTCGCCAAGGACGACAAGTTCATAGACCTCGTCCTGTCGCGCATCGTCGTACGTCAGCCCCGTGAAGCCATCACTCGGAATGTCTCCCCACTGTGCCGATATCCAAACAACTGACGCCTCGAAGCTCCCCACCGAACAAAACGCCACCTACCTCGCCATGCTGCTCGCCAACCTGGCCAAGTCGGACCATCTCCAGAGCCTCATCCTGGCCAAGAAGCAGCCGCCGCCAGACGGCCTCGAGGCCGACGACCTTGTGCTCAACCAGCTGCTCGACCTCTTCGTCAAGGGCGTCGACAAGTCGTACAACAAGCACTCGGACTACGACCACCTCGCCTACCTCTTCGCCGACCTCACCCAGCACGCCGACGTGCGCAGGCACCTCGTCACCCCGCACCCGACCGACGCGGAGCGGCCCATGCCGCTGTCCAAGATCAAGGTCTTCACGTCGCACCCGTCGCCCATCCGGAGGCGCGGCGTGGCGAGCGCCATCAAGAACGCCGCCTTTGAGCTGTCGGCCCACCCGTCCTTCTTGGCCTCCGCCGCCGACGCCCCCCACGGCGACGCCGCCGTCGTCGACATCCTCCCCTACGTCCTGCTCCCCATCATGGGCTCCGAGGAGTACGACGAGGACGACGCCCTCGACATGCTGCCCGAGGTCCAGCTGCTGCCGCCGGACAAGGAGCCCGACCCGGACCCCGCCATCGTGCGCACCCACCTCGAGACCCTGCTGCTGCTGGGGACCACGCGCCAGGGCCGCGACAGGATGCGCGAGATCAAGGTGTACCCCATTGTGCGCGAGGTCCACCTCAGAGCCCGGGACGAGCAAGTCCAGGACGCGTGCGAGCGGCTCGTGCAGATACTGATGAGGGACGAGGACGAGGACGAGGACAACATGCTGGTCGAGGTATAGACTCATGTATATGTGTTGTATTTTATCCAAGCAACTAATTAAACCACGAAAAAAAACATAATGGTGCTGCCATTCTTTTGCTATCAATTGAAGAATTATTGACTGCATACATCCGACCAAGGCCCAACAGATAACTGCAAGACGTGATACCCTCACTCCTCCCGGGCCTGGATATCAACCATGCCCTTGTCTACGCAGATCAGCGTCCGCCACCAAAGACATCTGATGCATTGATAGATAGATAGATAGATCTATTTGGCTTGCTTACAAAAGGCAACGTGGCCCTTGATGACGCCATAGGCTTCCTCCAAAGGGGCCGGGTAGAACCAAGCCGCGTTGCTGAGGGATTTGACGGATTTGGGAGATTCGAGCGATTCGAGGGGTTCGAGGGATTCAACGGCCACGTCAAAGTAACTGGCCTCCCCCTTGTGCGGGCACTTGGTGTGATGCTCCGTCTGGGTAAAGTACTGCTGTCGCAACGACTCTGGCGGGAAGTAGATGTCACCGTCGGCCTCCTCCCACTCCAGCGTCGAGGCGATGACAGTCCCGCCGACGGATGCGCTTGCCGTTCCAAACTTGGTCATGGCTGATATTGATGATTTGATTTGATTATTTGATATACTGGATTTGATATTTTGGATTTGATATTTCGGATTGATGATATTGAGGGGCACGCTTGGATGGAGCTTCCAAAGTTTATTCCAGCCAAGACTGGTCAGCTGCGCCTACGTACGTCACTTGCATGTGGATTTGATTTGCTATTCATAGCTTGTGGGTTTGCTTTCCATTCTCTTGCTAAGGCTGGCATCTCACAGGTTGATGAGGTCAAGCTCGGAGAAATCAGGAGGCGGCCGGCTGAATATAACTCGAGCCTTGCTATCAAGCGCCGTGCCCTGGTTATCGATCCATATGTAGTCGCTGAACTTGTTGGTGCGCGCCATCTCATCGTCGCTGATGCCCATGCTGTCCCTCGGAATCCACACCACCGGACGCCGCGCACGGAGGGCGTAGTGCTGGAACGCGTGCCGCACGAGCACGTCCCTATCTTCCGGTTCCAGATCCTCGATTTCATCAGGGAGGTTGCCGTAGAGGGCGTTGCCTCGCTCAAGGTCAAATTTTCTCTGCTGCGCTCGGTATCTGGCCGCCTTGGAGTCCGGGTCGTTGCCGAGAATCGGCGCCGCGAGTTTCCGTGCCGTAGACTGCGTCTCTCGCTTGGCCCAATGCCCGACCCGACCAACCATCTTGACCGCATTCAGGTTGCGCCCATGCGCTTTTCCCATGGTTTCCATCTCGATCGCCGCCTGCTCGTCCCCATGCTCGTCCCCATGCTCGTCCCCATGCTCGTCCCCATGCTCGTCCCCATGCTCGTCCCTATGCTCGTCCCTATGCTCGCCATCCCCATGCTCACCCCCATGCTCACCCCCATGCTCACCCCCATGCTCACCCCCATGCTCAACCCCATGCTCGTCATCCTCCCGGATCAGAGCGAGGTGCTTATCATCCTGTGCTCTCTGGAAAATGTCGTCCCTGAGCACCGCCTCATCCTCAAACGTAATCGGCAGGTACCGGAACAACGGCGAGAACGAGTAGTTGAGCAGCAGCTGGTACACAATCGTCAGGCCCAGAACGACACCCATGATGATGGCCTGCCTGGCGCACGCCGAGTTGCCGTCCTCGTCGGTCGCGATGGAGAACAGGCCGATGAGGCAGAGCTCCATGACGTAAAGCCCGGTAAAGGTCTGGTTGATGGCGCGCGGGTACAGGACGCCGCCCGTGTCGCTCTCGAAGCGCGTAATGTAGATCATGGCGTACCGCTGCGCCACCCACAGCAGGCTAAAGGTGATGATGGCGAAGAGCGAGATCAGAGGCGCCACGATGCAGTAGACCAGCGCGATGCAGGCAAAGTTGGTGTAGACCGGGAAGAACGACCCCCACTTGATGTCCTGGAGCCCGACGTTGCGCGACCACTTGTTGCGCGCCGTGGTGTCGACGATCCTGCCAATGACGAACCACATGATGAGCGCGCCCACCTGGAGCAAGGTGCCGCTGCTCGTCGACAGCGCCTGCAGCACCATGTACGAGAAGAAATAGTTGGCCGCCTGCGGCAGGTTCTTGGCCAGTATGTTGAGCACGTCCTGGACCGACTTGACCGAGGTGATGTTCTGGAACAGCTTGTCAAACGACGAGGCGAAGAAGGACGTGATGGACACGACCAAAAAGACCTGCACAAAGAGGAAGATGAAGAAAAAGAACTGGACGAATTCCTGCTTCTCCGAGCCCGTCTTCACCCCCTTGAACGTGGCGAGAAACTCGAGGAGGAACGGCACCGCGATGAGCAGCAGGCCGAGCAGGACCGCCGGCAGGACGCCCGCGATGGCCTCGGCCGTCTTGTGGAGGGCGGGGCTGCTGTCGATCCAGCCCAGCCACGACACCTGCTGGATGAGGTTGTTGATCTGGGAGAAGGCGGCCGTCCAGGCGATGGGGATTGCCCAAAAGACGATCATGAAGAAGAGCGTCGTGAACACGACCGCCGTCTTGAGCCACTCCTGCCACCACTTGAGAGCCATGTTGTCCCAGATGACATCGCGCGGCGAGATTTCAATCTGCCTGGGCGCCATCTGCTTGGGCAGATGGTGGATCACGCTCTGGCAGGCCATGTGCGCCGCGACCTGGTGGTTGAATTGGATAAAGGCAGAGTTCATGAGCGGGTACCGTTCCGGGTGCTTCTGGTCTTCCTCGATCTCCATGTTGAGCCTGGCCAGCTCCTCGCGGCACCAGTCGATCGAGTCAACCTTCTTGCTGAGGAGGGGCAGGCCGGGGAAGAAGCCGAGGATGGGCAGCCTGTGGGTTGGGCGATCCGACTTCTTGAGCCACTTTTCCCACTCGGCCTTTGAATCGTCCCGCCCTTCCTCCCGCCCTTCCTCCTCCTGCCCCCCCTCCACCTCTTCCTTGTGCTCTGTGTTGCGGTGTGGCGGGTACACGACCGGATCGACATCGCAGCCGCCGACCAGGGGCAGGTGCGCCTTCACAGCCGCCCAGAACGACTTTTTCGCCTTTCTGGGCTTGCTGTCAAAAGGATCCTCCTCGCCGGCAACCTGGGGCACAGGCGACGCGTACCCGCCGGCCGGCGGCTTCCAAAACTGCCAAAACTTGACCTCTTGCTTGAGATACATGTGGTCGAGATTGCTAAGCTTGCGGACAGTGTTCCCGTACCCGGGCGCCGCGCGGCCGTCCTTGTCCGCGCTCGGGCGCTGGGAGTCACCGCCATCAAACGGGTCCGACGCAGCGGTGCCGACGGTGCCGACGGTCCCGGCGGTCCCGGGGCGGTTCTGCGCGTTCGAGGCGGCCACAACCATTCGGCGCAGCTCAGTGGCTCGTGGCTGAGGCGATTGAGGCGAGCCCTCGGATACGATAGGCTCGGCGGCGAAACCACCCACAGCGAAAACGTCGTCCACGGCGGAGCCTAAGCCGCGCATTCCGTGACCAGCCTTGCCGACCCCGGACCTGAGCCCCTGGCCCACCTTGAGGACGGGGTCCCCGATGAAGTTGAAGCCCTTGAGGATCCTGGACACGGCGTCGGGCTTCTCGCCGCCTTTCTGGCCGTCTTTCTCCTTGGACTCGGCAACGCTTTCGGCGATGGTGTGGGGCACAAGGCCAGGATCGCCCGGGGCGCTGGCGCCGGGCTCCTCGGCTCGCTGGCGTGCCTGCTCGTCCTCCGCCTTCATGCGGGCCTGCTTTTCCTCCTTGGTCTCGCGGTGCATCCGGAGCTGTTTGCGCCGCAACTTCTCGTCGGCTTCCTCCTGCTTCATGCGCTTGCGGACGGCCTTCTTGATCAGCTCGGTCTGAGCTTCCTCGAGGACCTGGTGGACGTTGTCGCGTTGCTTGATCTTTTCGAGCAAGACGGTCAGGTCCCTGGTGAGCCAGATGTTGCGAATGCCGCCGGGGAAGACGTCAAAGAGGCCGCTGAGAGCATCCTCGGTCAGCCATTTCGTCGGCACGTTGTTGACGAGGACGGTTGTTGCCGAGGCCCGGAGGCGGTGCTCGGCGCTGGTGAGGTAGTCCTGGCGAACCTTGACGTAGACTCGCAGCTCGAAGAAGAAGACGGTGCAGACCCAGGCCACGACGCAGATGGCGAGCACCAGGTGGGCCCAGTACCGGTCCGAGTTCCTGGGAGCAATGTTGCCCCAGGCGAGGGTGTCGAGGCCTCTGACCGAGTCGTTGCCAAGGTCGGCGTCGGTGTCGTTGGTCTCGAGACCCTGGCCCACGCCGTCGACGTAGTTTAGGGGGATCAGGATGGGGATGACGATGGCGGCAATGGGCACAAAGACGACCAAAAGAGTCTTGAGATATCGGAGGAAAAAGTAGGCGTCGAGACCGCACTTGTTGATGATGTCGCGATCGCTGAATTTGAGCAGGGCCCTGAACAGGCCGACAACATGAGAGGGGGGGGATTCGGTTCGTTCGCGTTCGGGCACGAGGAACGTCTTTGGTTTGCTGTGGTTGGCCCAGCCAGCGTCAGCCACCGCATCCTCGAATATCGGCCGGCCTCACCCTCCCACCGCGCTCATGGGCAGCTACCAGCATATCATGTCATGCATATCATGGATGGACTCACAATATTCTGGACAGCTTGTTCCGCAGCAAGAGGAAGAGGCTGATCTGGATGGCAAAGACGACTATCGAAGTGGCCAGGGCGGTGAGGAAAGCCGAAAGGCTTATGCCCCGGTTGGTCTGGGCATTGAAAGGGTCTGACGAGGGAGCAGCTGCGGCACCAGAGGTGGTGGCAGTGGTCGAGGAGGTGCTTGTGGCAGATGGAGTGAGGGAGCTGGCGCCGCCCGTCAACGTGGATGCAGTAGAGAGGGCGGTGGTGAGCAAAGACTCGATGGTTGTCGTCGACATGGTTTGCGAGGCTGAGCAGGCAGGTGCTCAAGTTGCTTGCAAATGGCAGATGATGGGTATTATTTAGGACCCTCTTGCACGCAGCCCAAAGACAAGCGTCACCGCAAGAGGGGGGCAAAATTCATTATCGCGACGTAATCGTGTTCCAGCCGACGACACGAGTCGGTGTCGGTGTCGGTGTCCGTATCGGTGTCCGTTTCCGGATCAGTTTGCTCCACCTCTCTCTCTGAGACAAAGGGAGCAGAGCACCACGAAGCGTCGTCGGACTGGCCCCGCCGATCCGTTGAACGAGTCTGGTTGTGAGATGGGTCTCTGTGCGGTTGTCTCTGAGCAGTGATCAAGGCTATGTGATCAAGGCTATGTGATGTGGTTCTGGGTGAGTTGGTTAGTATGGTATAGGCAAGGCAGGACGTGGTGAAGTTGGACGTTTGCCGCCGTCCAAGTCCAGGAGAGGGAAAGGAGAGGAAGGCGGTTGCCTTGGAATGGTGGCCATCTTCAAGTAGCCAGGATGTACATGTCTGGCAGTGGAACATCCATCCATCATCCCATCGCAACCTTGGATGACGGTGGGATATGGGCATATCGATTGGCTGGGAGCCCAGCGTCGATCAGGCTGGGGAGCGCCAGGGCAGATCTCAAACTGGAACAAGCCACCGACAGCGGCCGCCACCGACTGCCACCCACTGGCAGACCACCAAATTCAACCGGCCTTGGCAGCAGGGGAGGAAGGTGACATGGATGGTGGGTGATGTGGTGGCATTTGTGACATCAGAGGCTTGTCCCATTGGCGAGTATAAACAACCTTTTAACTTTACCCCTTGCCAACTTGCCCTTAGGCCCAGGTCAGATGCCAGCAAATCAATTTAGAAGATAGATAGATAGATAGATAGAAAATAGATAGATACATAGATAAGAAGAGAGAATACAGAGCAGCGCCGATAGGATTCGAACCTATTACGCTAACCTGACCATAAATACATAGATAAGATGATAGATGATAGATAGATAGATAGAATATACACGATAACTTCTGGTCCATGGACTCGTCATACAGTCCATCTGTCCATGTTTATCTGCTCATGTTTCATGTTTCATCTGGCTCGCAGTGCCATCTGCCGTGCATGTTCAGACATGGACGTGTTCAAGAATGATACTCAATATCAGCTACTCTGCGCAATGCTGCAACCCATGATACAATCGTCAAGTTGTCTCAAGTTGTTTTCACAATCGATTCATCGATTCATCCATTCCTCCAACCGAAACGCCTCAACACCGTCGGCATCCAAGTCGTACGCCGACCGACCGACCCCCAGAGATGCGCGATAGTAACCTGGTAGTTGAATGGTAGATACACGACAGAGCGCGCGGCCTCGTCTGTGTGTGTGTGAGTGTGTGTGTGTGTGAGTGTGAGTGTATATGTGTGTGTGTTTGTTCCGCGCTTTCTCAGCATAGGAGATCCAGGCAGCAGCAGCAGGCGCAGGCGGCCATGAGGCCTGACAAGAACCCGCCACCGTCGTCCCTGCGCTGGGGCGGGTATCCGCCTCCGGGATAATGGCCAGGCTGCTGGTATGGGTATTGCTGCTGCGGAGGGAAGCCCATGGGCTGCTGGGGCATGGGCTGCTGGCCGTAGGGCTGCTGAGGATACTGCTGCTGTTGGGGATACTGCTGCGGATACTGCTGAGGATACTGCTGCGGGTATTGCTGAGGGCCGTTGTTGTTGTACTGCATGGGCGACTGGGAGCCGTATGCCGGACGAGGCTCCTCGACGTAGGCGGGAGGGGCGCCCTTGTTCATATTTGCTTATTGGGTCGAGTTTGAGTTTGTAAGGAGAAGAAAGGAAACAAAGAAAGAAGGAAAAAAGCTATACGGTCGGTGAGAGGTGAAGGAAAGAAAACCAAAAATGACTTGGGAAAGCGTGCCTGGCTGAAGATACCCCCCTCTAGGTTTATGTAGACTAAAGAATAAGAGAGATTTTTTTTAAAAAAGAAGAGGAAGAAGAAAAAGACAGGAGGAATCCAACTGGGTGAAGCTTCTGGGCATAGGCTCCAGACCATATAGGCTTCGCTTCACACAGTGCCAAAGCCTTTTTCCGTCCAAGGGGAGGGGTTTGGCCACTTGGGCGGCTCGGCTTTACCGGCATTTTTTTCGTGTCAAAACCCATTTCTCTCCAACCCATGCCGAAAGAAAATTAGTCGTCCATCCGTTCCACTCGTGAGCTCGAGGGTGGCGCAGCGTGTTTTGGCCTGGTGGTTTGTTTTGTCGCAGGTGATCCAACAGTGCGCACAGTGGCCGCTCTTGATGGTGATGCTTCTCATCCTCATTCCTCTCCTCTCTCCACTCCATCCTTATGACGCGGCCTTGATTTGTCCTCGTCAAGTTCCCGCCCAGAAGCCTTCCAGAAGACCAGCCACTTTTAGCCCCCATAGCCCGCGGCCGCAGCCCGGCGGTTCCGACTAGTTGTCGTCCGCATTTGGGAGTTGGTTAAGCTGGCAACCTTTTTAGGAGCCGCGTTTACGAATATTTCCGACACTCTTTTCTGGGAATATTTTCTACGATAATTTTACGATCATTCCGCGCTTTATAATAGAAAAATAACTGCCCCAATCCCAACCCTACCCCTGAATCGTAACCGCAGCCGGCGTTATTATATTATAAGTCATTACGTAGGGTATCACGTGGTATCACGTGGTATCACGTGGGGGTGAGTCGGAAGCCTGCCAGCTTAACCGACATCCGCATTTAGCATAGCAAGTCTACGGATCCATGAAGATTCTGCAGGTTATTTCTTGTAAGAGATCTGGGTTTTATACCGATCTGCGAGACAAGGGTACATAGGCCCCTTGAATATGTACAATCAAACCAGCCTCGATAATCAATTCAAAGTCGAATTCCCTGCCTACAGACCCATCGCTTTGATAACCATCAGCATGTCCCAGTACTACTTCCCCCCCTCCTCAGCAGCCAAGTTCGAACCCTACCTACCCAACAATAACAACAACATCAACAACAGCAACAGCAACAGCAACAATGCGCCGCGCCCATTCGTCACTCTCACCTTTACCACCTCGCTCGACTCGGCCCTCACCATCTCGCCCGGCCGCCCCACCGCGCTCTCGGGCCCAGAGTCCACAGCCATGACCCACTTTCTGCGCAGCCGTCACGACGCCATCGTAATCGGCGTCGGGGCCCTGCTCGCCGACAACCCCAGCCTCAACTGCCGCTGCCGCCCCGGCCATGCTGCCGAGCAGCCTCACCTGATCCGGCCCGTCATCGTCGACCCGCATTCGCGCTGGGACATGGACCCGCAGGCGTCAAACGTGCTGCGTCTCGCCGCCCAGGGCTCGTCGCTTGCGCCCTACGTGGTCTCGCGCGCGAGGCCCGAGGCCGCAGCCGCAGCCCGCCTCGAGCTCCTCGGCGGCAAGGTCATCGTGCTCGAGAGCCTGGGAGCGGCAGACACCAAGCTCGCGTTCCCGTGGAGCGACATATTCGCCGCCCTTGCAAAACAAGGTCTCTCCAGCATCATGGTTGAGGGCGGTGCCGCCGTCATCAACGCACTCCTTGGTCCCCAAGGCAAAGGCCACGTCGACTCCGTTATCGTGACACTGGCCCCCACCTGGCTCGGAGAGGGGAGCTTGTTTGTTAAGCCTGCCCGTTCTCACGACGAAAACGCCAACCCCATCCCAGCCGTCACATTAAAAGACGTGACGTGGCACCCGTTGGGCCGTGATGTGGTTCTATGCGGCAAAATGCAGCCCGAGCACTCGAGCCCTTGAGCCCAGGCTTCTACATTTCTCTACGCTGATGTGCTCATTCTTTTTGTGTCATGATTTATTTATTAATGTCTATCATGCGATCAAATGATCAATCAATAAGGACAACTACCATGTTGTTGGCCCACACACTTCATATCCGAGTCTGTAGACTATGCCAAGTATCTAATCCAGAATCCTAGTCAAGAATCCTGGCCAAGAACGCCCCCATCCCTAAATAAACAATCACCATCCATGTGGTGCTGCCCGCCCATCATGTGGTGGATTTTTTTGTGCCCAAGCACACCCAAACGCCGGGCTCGATACCGAGAATCAGAATGACCCGTATGAATCCCAAGAACGCCTCGCTCATGTACACCGTCGTCAGATGGTCAGAAAATGCGGCAATGTTGTGTTGTGTGTCGGAATGATATGTGTTGTGTCCGCATGATATGGTGGGTATCGATTCGTCGTCGGTTCCCCCGTTTGCCCCCAAGCCTTCCCATTTCTTCACATCATGTCCTCCTCGTCGCTGCTGTCTCCAGTCTCCTCGTCAGACTTTTGCTCGGCGAATCGACCGCCGGTATCCGTGATTCTCAGTGAGATGATGGCGCCGGCAATCGACACCAGCCCGCTAAACCACCAGGCGAGGCCCGAGTAACCCGTCTGAAGACCGAGCGAGTACAACAGCCCCGACAAGGTCGGCCCAAAGGCGCGGCACAGACTCGCCGTCGAGGCAGCAATGCCGTTGATTGTGCCCAGAGACGTCAACGAAGGCGCCGCGTTGGTCAACAGGATCGCGTTGCTCGGGTACGCCATGGTCGAAAAGGTGCACTTCCAGATGACGAGAATGTAAACCGCCGGCATGCGCAGGGACTCGGGTAGCAGGACAAGGTACGGCGTGATCAAGTAAAGAAGAAAGTACGACAGGGCGAGAATGCGGAACAGGCGGAGGGCACCAAGCTTCCGGGCTGCCATTGGGAAAAGGACCACGGTCGAGAACATGGAGTAAAGGCCCTGGACCGAAAGGATGAACCCAATCGTCTTGGTCTCGAGGCCGAAGCCGTCAACAAACTTGAACGGGAGCTGCAACGGCTGCTGATGCTCCGGCGGCTGGGTGCTGAGGAAAACCGGGAGCAGCTGATCGAAAGTCATGGTGTGGCTGGTAATAAACAGAGTCAGCACACGTGCAAGTCATGTCATCCAGACCGAACTTTGACCTACAATGCAAGTATCCCGTATGCGGCAATGTTGAGGATGACGGGAGTGGTGAAGGCCTTGACCGGCGCTGGGGCCGCCTTGGGCGGCTCTTCGGTGAGGACGAGGGGCTCCTGGGGGTCGGCCGAAGCCACCACCACGGGTGCGAGATCTGGAGAGTCCTCGAATGATCCGTAGCCGGGAAGCGGCTCGTCGTCGGCCAGGATGGACTGCTTTTCCTCCCGCTTGGATCCAGACATGAAGAAACCGCCCAAGACGTGGTGAACCCAGGACGTGATGGCACGGCCAAGCTCGCGGCCGGGGTCGCGCCTCTGCTTCCTGACCGCGTGCGTCTCATCGAGGAACAAGATGCCGATAACGACACCCATGCAGACGGCGACGGCGCTGAACAGGTTTGGGAGCAAGTACGGGTACCTGTCGAAGATGGTGCCTCGGGGAAAGATGTCCGGGTAGCTGATGCAAGGACGGGCCATAGCGCCTCCGATAATGGGTCCAATGATGGATCTGAAGTTATGTTAGATGATTGCGGTCAAAAAAATCAATTAAAAAAATAAAGGAGGCGCAGTTGCACTTACCCAAGACACCACACAAGAGGCATGATGGTATAGGCAAAGGCTAAAGAGACGATCAAATTAGCACGACGATCCATTGGCGCAGATTACTGTTGGGAAGCACATACGCTGATGTTCCTTGACTGTGACGAGCTCTGCGACGGTGGTTTGCAAGACGCCAATGTTTCTGGGTCGTGTCAGCGACTCCCATCACGACAACGATTGAGTTGAGTGGTGTGTGTGTATGTATCCCTTACCCGTTCAGGAGGCCGCCGAGGGTGCGGGCGAAGAGAGCAACGGGCAGGCTGGGAGCAAATCCGAACACGAGCACGCTGAGCCCGGTTCCGGCAAGACCCGTGATCAGCACCGGCTTCCGGCCGACCTTGTCGCTCAGCTTGCCCCACATGAAACCTGTCATGAACTCGGCCAGCGTGAAGGCCGAGGTGACCATGCCGGCGTAGACCGAGATCTTGTTGGGGTCGTCGGTGATGTGGAAATCCTCAACCATGTAGTATATGTACGGGAAGATGGACATGAACGCGATGGGCTCACATATCCGGCACATGGCTATATGTACCCCGTTTTGGTTAGCAACCTCGACCCAGGAGATAGATGCGGGGGTCCGACGCTAAAGTCAGGGATGGCGTACCCAGAATGAACATTTGCTGCGACGGAAAGGGAGGGAGCGCTTTTGTGGTCTTCTTCTTCAAGAGACTGGATCGCTCGTTGGAGTCGGCAGACTCGACCGAGACGGCCGAGCATGTGGTTGATGTTTTCCTCTTCATGTTGAGAGAGCTGGCGGTTTCTATTTCGGATATGTATATGTATATATGTATAAATATATCTTGACAAACAGGAGACGTGTAGTGTATATAGAAGAAGATGATTGAGTTATATGGCAGGGGATTGGCTGTGTGGTTATTGAGGGTGGTGATCTATGGTAATAGTATAAATCGTTATCCGTCCCTCCTTCCCGGGATGAGGGCTCTTGGGAATCACTGGCAGATCCAAGATGGTGTGAGAGGTGTGAGAGGAGGAAGGAAGGCACCATTAAATAAGGCATCTGGGGAGGTGGGATTCAGATGGCTCTTTATGGTGCACACAACAACAACCACGGCAGGACGTGCCGGTGGTGGTGTTACGTGGTGGTGTAAGTTGTCCATCCCCAAGATGGGGAGAAAAAAGGGTGTACGATTAGTTTGATTGATTCCTTCTTTACCCGCCCCCATCCCGCCATCCATTAGCTTCACGCCGCCAGCCGGAGAACGGGGCCGTTGGGATGGCCCCTCCCAAAAAATCAAGGCAAATGGTCAAACCGAGCATGCGAAACATTATCGTAGGACACAGAAAAGCCTCAGCAAGAGGGGGTGGGACTTTGAGGGTGGGGGGAGAAAAGGGAGAGAGAAAAAAAACTCCACGACGCGAGGGGTGGGGCTTTGGCCAGTCGCCAGTCACCAGACTTGCAGCAGTCAGCATCAGAAAAGGGTGTACGAAGGGGAGGGCGCAGAGCCCCAACTTACACTTTGGTGCACACACCAAGACCAACTAACCCTCTTGGGGGTTAGAACGCCAAACCCGTTCGCAGAGCCCCTCACACCCCCCACCGTCGTCTCGTTCCCCCCCCCCCTGGTATCATGGCATTATTGGACGATAATCGTGATCGTCATACCCAGGTACTCGGGAATAAACTGTAATTCAATATCACCGCGCCCGCCTTACCTTTGTTCCATAATCTGTACTCGATAACGTATCTGACAAGTACGCATGCATAACATGTACATTATATGCATATGCCATGCTTGACATCTTCCGGTGGCTGGTTACTGGCTGGTTACTGGCTGGTTATCTGCCCATAATTTGCTACATGTACCTGCCACTTTGTCCGTGATCCGAGGCCCATCTCGGGACGATGTTGATCATCGTCCTGAGTGGGCATTCCCGTCTTCGCCCTTGCACGTCTGATTTCGCGAGGCGGCAGGGCTGTGCCCAAGTCAACAGCCGGAGAACTCGACCAGGCCCCAAGCCGGGCCTCGACGAGGTATATAGTGACAGTCGCTGACCGAAACGAAAAACGAGGATGAGGCTCTGCTCGACGCCGCCGCAAGTATCTTTTGCCCTGTGTTCAGTGCAAAGTGTGACGAGAGACGAAGGACCTGGCCGTGCTTCTTGGCCGCTATCAAAATAAGAGAAGCGGTCAGGGTCGCTCAAAGTGGCCGTCCCCCCCAAGTCTTGATTTTCCCAACCTTCTCCTCCTTACTCCACATCGACCCCCGCCTTCCGGAACGCTCCCCGGCCGGCAAACCCAGGTTTTGTCTCGGTGCCACCAAATTTTCAGCGCCATCATTAATCATGCGGCTCTGCTGCATTTACATTGTTCTCTTTAAACCTTTAAAACCCCAAGACGCCTCCGATACAAGTGGCCATCAGGCAGCATCAGCTTCCAAGGCATAATGCCGCCGATACTGTATGTCTATCTGCAAGTGCCAGGAAAATACCCAACCAAGGTACATACAAAGGTTAGTTAGGTTGCCACTAAGTAGTATGTGTCGTTTTATCACGTGATACTACCAAAGTTAGTGGTCGTTATTGTTGTCGACAAGATAAGAGGAAGAGGACGTGAGGACGATGAACAAGCCTTCTTCCGAGCGGGACAGTTTGCTATTCTTGACTACGGCATGAAAAAAGAGGGGAGGGTTCGTTTGGGTGCATCATGGAAGATCGTAGCATTCCCATCCAATCCCAGAAACGTCTGCAGACATGCCGATGAGAATCCCTGCCGAGCTTGCATCTGGCATCTGGGGGTTTACGGTTTACGGATAGATAGCTCGCCGACCCAGAAATGCGCGGGTTGTCCCGGCTCCATGGTGCGGGACTGGGGTTAGTTGGTGATGACTTTATTAGAAACAGAACCACTGCCCCCCGTTGTCAGCTCTTTTGATTAAAGAATCGATCAAGACCCGGTAGTGCGGCTCGCTGCTCTGTGTAGGTTTCATTGTTTATTACTGGGTGGATTCCCCAGACCAATGTCCGGAGCTGTTCTATGCTCTATGAAACGGAGGGCAGAGTGTAATATTAGAGATGCGCGTATACATACCAGAATTCTTCAACATGGTTTGTTTGCTGTCGAATAAGCAGCGTAGGGATCGAGCCGTCGCGTAGATAGTCTAGAACTCAGGATCTGAAATCCACTAGAGGAGCGGGTCGCGTCAGATGGACTCCCTATTGCACGAGACAATATGATGCTGTGAATGGAGATCCAATCATGCACGCGGGAATCCTGTGCATTTGTCGCCTTGTGCAGAGCTCGTCAATGTGAGCTGTAGGCTAGGGGGGAGTTTGCATGGGGTGGTTCGCGATCGACACTGTCATCCCCAAGGTCCCAAGGTCACCCTGGGCCCCACGACTTTGCACTTCCCAAGTAACATGTAGTTATGAAAACAGACAGGGTCGTTCAAAAGGCCTTGCCCGTCAAGATCAGCCCTATCTGGCCGATTACGCACTCGCAGGGCGCCAAAGCTTGCCCCCCCAGTCAGCAACAACGCTGCATGCCGGCCGGTGATGTATGCATGCCAAAGTCAGCCCGGCTCAAGTGAATTATTCTCCTAATAGCCCAGACTTACGCCCCGGAGCGGCTATGCTCAGAGTAATTCGGGCCCGATGTGCAAGGTGTTACGCGTTTGTGTCCAACATCGTCATCAAATCCCACCGCCCTTTGGTGGACAGGGCCACTTTATCAAAGGCAATAATAAATAAGCAAATAAAAAAAACAGACTCACCGAAGAGTCATATCCAAGTGACCTGAGGCGTGTAACATTCGCATCGTCTCCTCTTCACCGAAATCCTTCCATTCTTGTGCCGCATCTGATCTTGCGGCTCCGCGGGCCTGCCGCTTTCAGATCGGATTTGCAACATCGCCGCCCCAAGTGCGACCGTATTATTAGCAACAAACTCACCGGGCGTCTCACCGAGTCCGAGAAGGGATGTATTATGGCCAAGTCGCAGGTCAGCTCGCGACAGCCTTACCCCATGAGGCCGGCTCAGGTTGGCCAGGTACATGCTCCCACCGCCGCAAGAACGAAGAGACCAGGCCTCAAAGGTAAAAGAATGGAGGTCAGCTCCTGTATTGTTATTCTCCTTCCTCTTCTTCTCTTGAAGGACATGCTATTCAGGGATATTGGGCCGCTCTGTGAGAACTGCCGGCAGATGGAACTGGTGCGGTTCGGAAAGGCATATGAAACGAGAAGCAAAATTCGACCGAGCCAACGTCCGATTTGGAGCGGCCCGGGACGACGGATGCACATTCCGTGCCGTTTGAGGCTCCCCGCATCTAACCTCGGCACGGCAAGGCTATATACATGGCACCTCGCAGGATAACCGGTCGACGGCTATCAACATGATTGATCAACATGGTTGATCAACATGATTGGGCCCAATACGCCTGGGACAAGTCACGTGCATCGTCAAATCAAACCCTGCACAAATCCACACGACTACGAATATTATTCGCGTAAAGCCGTCTCTTGCATGTGCGAAAATGCGTGAGAACAGCCCTGGTCCTTGAGAAATGACACGTCGTGCCGGCTGCAGACATGCCCAACATGTAGTTGCATTGAGGAAATTTTCACGCTTCTATCATGCAGAGATGCGATTCACATGGGCCCACATTGTATTATTATCGGACGACGTTGTCGTATATGTGAAGGCATTTCCGTAGAGCTGCCCCAGTTCTTTCAGTGGTACTTAGAAAGAAACGAAGAAAACGTTTTCTCCACCAGCTCAGATTATTGTTTTGTCACGGCATCCAACTTGAAAAAAGTATAGCGTGCCTATATGGGCTCTATGACTCATGATGAAACAATATACAGTGCGCACACCTCACAAACACTGTATTATCGAACCTCGAACCACAGCGAAACCGGACAACCCCGCGACTTTGTCCAATCATGTGAGCGAGGTACAGTCATCTCCTCATTATCTTCATGACGTAGACATAGACATTCCGGACAAAGGATTTATCAGCCTCCCAGGCAAGGCGGCAGTTATCTTACTTACCCTTGCGGGGCTGTGATTCCACCTGCGAGTCCTAATAATCCGACTTCTTTCTTTCGACAGCATCCTTAACCACATAGCCACAAACCAAATCGTCATAGCCAAACGCCGCCACCATGGGCAAAAGCAGAGGCGAAGGCTCGAACAAGGCGGCGCGCATCGCGCAATCCGAGCAGGCACAGCGTGAAAAGCAGGAGGCCTTGGAGAACGATCTCGAGGAGGAAGAAGCCTCCAAGTGGGGCTCTGGATCCAAGAAAGGCGGAAAGAGGTGCGTTGTTTTCTTTCTTTCTTCGTTCTGGGCAACGTTGCGGAGCCCAGGCTTTCTGCGCCTTCTGACCCCCGCGTCTTGGTCTGCAGGGAGGAACAAGCTGCCAAGAGAGCCGAGCAGCTGCGAAAAAAGGCGGAGAACGAGCGCCTGCTCAGGGAGGAGGAAGAGAGCACGCCCGGCCGCAACCAGCCCCGGAAGACGAAGCAGGCGCAGAAGAAAGGCAGGGGTCTGGACGTCTCACAGCTCGACGACGACGACGAAGGCGGCGACGACGACGTCAACTCGAAGCTCCCTACAATCAACGTCACTGGCGTCGAAGACGCTATCGATGCTCTGGGCGTCGATGACGGCTCGTTCAAATACGCAAAGGTTGATCGGCATCCCGAGCGGCGTTTTGGGCCGGCGCTGGCGGCATATCAGGAGATGCGACTGGAGCAGATGAAATCGGATGGCAGCGGTGCCGGCCTACGACTTTACCAGCGCAAGGCCCTCATCGCGAGGGAGTTTGAAAAGCATCCCGACAACCCGTACACTCAGCTTACGGCCGACTTTGACGCCACCAAGGAGGAAATCAAGCGTATCAGGGATGAGAACGTCGCGCGGATCAAATCACGGCTGGCCGAGAAGGAAGACGACGAGGAGGAGTAGAAGGAGAACAGAACTGGGCAGCGTCAAGGCAGCGCTGGCCGCCAACCGCCATGCCGCCATGGGTTTCCTAATCCGCCGGAGTATTTGCCCTGAACGCCCGCGACATGAGGAGCATGTGGGTAAGAAGAAGGAATGGGGCTGACTGCTTCTGACATGGAGCATGTAGAAGACTACTATCCCTAGTAATAACCACGAACAATGAGAGAACAATGAGAGAACAATGAGAGAACAATGAGAGAACAATGAGAGAACAATGAGAGAGCAATGAGAGAACAATGAGAGAGAGCCCCGTCACGATCAGGCTTATGCCCCTCCAGAAGCATCTTATCTGACCGCAAAACCGGCCGGCCCCTGATCTCGGCCTTGGTGCCAGTGGCCTCGCATGTATATATAGATAGGGCTGGCAGCATGGCTGCCAGCCATCGCATCCTGGCGCAGCTGGAGTAGATTGTTAGTCTATCCCTATCCCCACTGACGACAGCACTTGCGACGACGATAGCGTAATGCATCACCGTCTCTTTCGCCCGACACCCCGCTCGTGTTGGGCTCTGTACGAAAAGGACTTTGGAGGCTGTGATGCACCTATGCACGTGGAATTGGTCGTACGTTAGATTCTTTTGTGCGAAGCCCGTTAAATTAATAGTTTTCTTATTGCAAGGTCTCATGAGATCTCTTTGCTTGTATATCTCTATTGCTGCGGCCCGTACAGTTTCAAGGCTGTGGACCTGCGATTAGATAAGCAGTTATGATTCTCCGATCATTTACCTGGCAGAAATGCACGTGAGTTTGGCAAGCAATGGCAACAGGCAAACGCAAATGTCAAGGTCGCTGGCTATAATGCTTCGTCCATCGGGCTCATCTCCATGTTAGTTTTGGTTTGGCCTTCAAGAACCAGCACCATCAGCTCAGCCCTACGTTGTGCTCTTGGTGAAATGCTGTAAGCGCCTCGCCCGGCAGCAGGAAGTGGCACGTTGGCACGGTTACTAGGACGTAAACGCTTGCTCTGATAGTAGCTAGAGGCGTAAAAAGGTTGAATGATGATGGTAGACTGGCCATTTACTCCAAACTACATACATAGCAAGTCGATTGTGAAGACGCGACGTTGGCTCTTTGCCAGCATCCAACTGATCCCACCCAGCTCCCCCCAACTTGCCGTACACTGGCAAGATAAAGTACTCTGGCCTTGAAAGGCTCTGCATGCCCTTGGAGCTTGCCGTTTGCCGTTTGCCGCCTGCAGCACGACCTCCCTCGGCCCGCGCCGCGACCCACATCACGCGCACATCACGACTCCCCTTATCGGAGAGCCGAGAGAGCCGAGTTATCGCGCCGTCGCGTCGACGGCCACTGTCGCTCCATCTGCTGCTTCTAGTCGTTAACGATAACGTGCGGTTGTCCGCATGGGCGCGTTCTGAGCAGATCGACCCTGGTGGGGCCATTGCGGTTGCGGCAGCGTAGTCGGCGGCTACGTATTAATCCCGGTATGCAGGCCTCTGGACTGGGCGTTGGTTCTTGATTCACGCAAAACCGCCTTCGTTCTGGCGATGCTGTTAGTTGAGCTGGCGACAAGTGAAGGCGGGTTGGTTGACGCCATGTTTGTTAGGATCAACGCAATAGCCGACTTGCTCTCCAGTAACCACAGCCACAACCCCATCCCTATAGTAGATAAAGCCGTCGAATCTTGCCCTTGGTAGACTTGAGGGCTCTTTATACAGCGATATACCGACTGGCACCGCGAGAGGACGACGACGGATCTCTCGATCGGCAAAGTGACATCGGCCTCCCACCATCACATCACACTTGTCAACTTGTCAACTTGTCAACCTCTTCATCCATTGAACCATGACTTCCCATTGTCAACACAGTGGCCTCGTCTCCACCAGGCCGAAAACGGCCAGAAAACCCGAAAAACACGCCCGCCGCTACCCGCCGCTCACTACCATCCCCCCGTTATACAAAAGAGATACCACCCTCTGCACGGCTGGCAGGCCGACTCCCTCGACGCCCTCCTTGCTGTCCCGCAGAAACAGTGCAGCCTACACGGCCGGTGATTTTGGAACTCGGAGCATCGACCAGTCGGCCGTGGTGCCTCCTCTTAGCTTCCGCAAGGACAGCACTTCCAGCCCAACCAGGTTCTCGTTCTCCTTGGGCCGGCCTGCCTCCGAGAAACCGAAACCTCCCCGTCGGAGCAGCACGGCCAGCTCGGCCAGCACGTCCGCGTTTTCTTTCCGGTCGTCAATTTTCCCATCCCTCTTCTCTCGCAGGAATAGCAATGCCAGCTCCGTCAGCAAACCATCCTTCTCTGCCGAGCCGGCAGCGCAGTTGCCTGCCGATCTCCCGGGCCAAGAGGATAG
>JAOYNU010145499.1:0-21910 GCA_026745395.1 Tympanopsis confertula | reverse complement strand
TGTGCGCCGTTTTAGTCTTGAGATTAACATGAGGCTGCTCGGAAGATAATACATAGATATAATACATAGATAGATAGTCCCCCAGCTTCATCGAAACCTGGTCACGTGACCCAATCAGATTGGATATTTTCCTCGATCAAAATTTCCCACAAACATCACCACCCGCCCATCCACCACGACGCTCGCCATCGTCGCCATGGCACCGCTGCGCCCCTTTGCCCCCATGCTCGGGCTCGCCCGCATGCCCATACGAACCGCCGCCACCAAGGCATCCGCGTCCTCCACGGCCTTCATCTCGCCCACCACGCCCACCCCGCCGCCGCCAAGCGCAGCCTTCACCGCAAGACCGCGAGGCTCCAGGATCGAAATCGTCATCCCCCCGCACGCCACCTCGTACGTGGCGCTGCCCACGCCTCCGCAGGCCGACGAGCCCGTGCGCACGCGCCAGCGCGGCTTCCTCCCCAGGCCGCGCAACCCGTTCCCCAACCACGAGGGCAGGCGGAAAGTCACGCAGGCCTACTTCGACAAGACGGTGCCCATGCCAAAGGCGGGCAGGCGGAAAAAGGCGTCGCAGGCACCCGCAGGGTCGCGCCAGGCCTGGAAGCTCCTGATGAAGCGGACGCGGCGCTCCTCGCTCAAGCAGGGCCTGCACGAGCTGTGGCAGCGCAGGAAGCGAACGAACCGGGCCGAGTACTGGGCGGGATGGGCGCGGAAGCGCCGCCACGACGCCAGGGTCGCCCGCACCCGCAGCCAGATGCTGCATGATTCCCTCACCCGGCCCACCATCCCGGCTGCCACGCTTGACAGCGGCGTGAAGCCGGACCTGGACCGGTTCGAGAGAGCGCAGAGCGCGAGGGTCAAGCACCGCCGCCGCCAGCGCGACAAGATGATGGACCGTCGGAGCCTGGTCTTGGAGCTGTACCACAACGCCACCAACTTCATCATCAACGAGGGAGAGTTCAAGGCCGTCGTCGACAAGATCTTTGACGACAAGTACTTTGAGCGCTGGGGCAGGGGAGACAACGTGTGGAAGCTGTTTGGTCCGCCGCCGGGCATGGAGGACATCATGTCCAGCGGCACCTCCCCGATGGCCGCGTCCAAGTACGTTGGCCGTGCACAAACCCGGAGCGCCCAGCGCCTCCGCGTTCTGGCCGAGGAAATGACGGGTGGCAAGATGATATAGAGCGGGCCGGTGGTGTCCATGTCCCAGCAGACAGCCTCGTTCGGCCGTTCACTCGTTGCCACCCACGTATAGCTGTTCACCAGCGCGCCTGGAGGGGATGGCGGGAAGCCGAATCATCTGAATCATCTGGATCATCTGAATCATCTGTCCATCCATCTCACGAGGAGGGAAAGCCTCCTCCCCCCAGCCGCTTCTCCGCCGCCGTGATCTGGTCCAGTTCTGGTTGATGTCGCTTTGTTTCCCTTTGCTTTTGCGGCCATGTATTTATTGTCCATCACCCCATCGTTTGGGGCTGCTACTTATATATCAGCCGACACAACCACACAATCACACGATCAAGGGATGCCGTTGTAAAGCGTTCAGGATATTAATTGATTCATCGGTGACCATGGAGCGAGTGCGTCCATCGCCTGCGCCCGTGGTCCCTTGTATGTTCCGAGCCAAGCAGCAAGCAAGCAAGCAAGCCTTGACATACATCAGTCTAGCGGCAATACATAAAGGTGATTCCCCATGGGACGCATCCCTAAATGGCAAATGTATACCGTGCCCTCTCCCTGGACCCCCCAACGCCAAGGCCTGTAGAGGCATGCTCAGACAGAAACAAAAACCGGATCAAATCCAAACCGGCAAACAAGTAATATTACCCTACTATCCGTCATGATATCTCCTCATCTCCTCTCCACCAACAAAAAGTGCATGGCCCCGTACGCCAGCACGATGAAAATGGCCGCAAACACACCCAGATTGGCAATGTCCCGGTCCAGGGCGTTGTTGTCAAACCCAAAGGTGCTGAGGATGGCAGCGCCCGGCACAGTAATGTCCAGGCCGTACTTTTTGTCAATCAGGGTCAGCTGCAAAGCCTCGTTGACGATGAGAGCCTCGAAGCCGTAGTGGAAGATTGACGCCGTCTGCAGCCACTTGGCAAGGGACGGGATGGTTTCGTAGTTGAGGAGGAGGCCAGCAAACAGCAGACTGAATAACATGATGAGGCTGCCAATGAGGTTGGCGACGCTGCCGTCCCGGCAGACTATGCCGATAAACAGGCAGATGGCTGCCGCGGCGAGGTTGAACAGTATCAGGACGAGCATAAAACGGAGAAAGTGGGGCACGTCCGGGACAAGCCCGGTCATGGGGTACAGGATGGCGCCCATCAGCGCGGGGGGGATGATGCGGAGCGGCAGAATGTCAAACAGAACCTTGGCCGCAAAGTACGTGACGGGCGAGTAGTATCCGTTGGCGCGCTCGCGCGTGAAGAGCAGGCGCTCCGACGTAAAGACGTTGAGGCCCGTGAGCGTGCTGAAGCCAAAGAGGGCGAGGAGGAAGAAGAAAAGACCCAGCCGGTTCTGGAAACCGCGGATATCATCCGTGAGGCCGTAGAACAGCCACCCGGACAGGACCGCCAGCGAGATTGCGATGGCATAGTGCGTCAGCATGAGCATCGGGTTGCGGTACAGGTTCTTCCAGGTGCGCCTCGACAGAATGACAAACTGCGTGAGGAACGAGATGCGGGCGTAACCGTGTCCCATGTTCCCCTGGGGGATGGCGACGAAGTTGGTGCCCGCATTCTGCCCGTTGGCCTGCACCGCGGCAGAGACGGCCTGGCGGATCTCGTCACGGGTGGTCTCGGCGATGGTGGAAGCGGCGAACGCCTGGACAAGCTCGTCAAGCTCGGTCGGGGTGCCGGCCGTCGGCGGCAGGTTGTGCGAGTCGAGGAGCGGGTTCAAGTGGGTGCTGGACGGGTTGGTCTGCAGCTTGTACGTGCCCAGGTGCTCGTCCCCCGCGTCCGACGAGGCGGCGGTATCGACGGTGTTGCGCCGGCGCGTAAACAGCTCGGAATCCTGTGATCGCCTGACCGACTCGCGGGTTCCACGGGACGAGCCTTCGGCAGGAGGCGTATCCTCGACGCTGGCAATTGATTTGACGGCAATCATGCTGCTCGGCGCCACACTCGACGCATCGTTGATGCTGCCGTCATCAATCAGGGTTGTCGTGCCGGCGTGCATGGTAAGATCAACCAGGTAGTCGGCGATGTTGAAGCCAGAAGGGCAGGCGTACCCAATGCGGTTGAAGAAGGACTGGCACTGAGTAAAAGGGCCCGAGTAGACGGCCTTGCCCTGGGCGAGGAGGATGAGCCGGTCAAAGAGGGCGACAATGTTTGAGCGTGGCTGGTGGATGGTGAAGATGACGGTGCGGTTATACGTCTTGGCCAGCGTCACCAGAGACTCGATGACGTTGTAGGCGTTGAAGGCGTCGAGGCCGCTGGTCGGCTCGTCCAGGAACAAGATCGAGGGAGACGTGACCAGCTCGCAGGCGATGCCAACCCGACGCTTCTCGCCACCCGAGATGCCGCGGCCCTTGCCTTCCTCGGAGCCGATGAGCGAGTTGCGGATATGGAAGATGCCAAGCTCCTTTTCGACCTCGACGACACGCTGCTCCTTGGCGGCACGCGACATGTCGCGGGGCAGACGCAAGAGGGCGCTGTTCAAGATGGTCTCGTGAACGGTGAGCGTGGGCAGCATCGTGTCCTCCTGGTCAACGAACCCGACAGCCGCCTTGTAGTCCGAGTCACCAATCTTTTCACCGTTGACGTAGAATTCGCCCGTCACCACGCCGCGCTTGTTTTTGCGAGCAAGTATGTCAAGGAACGTGGTCTTGCCGGCACCCGAGGCTCCCATGACGGCGGTGACCTCGCCCGGATGGGCGATGCCGCGGATGTTGGTCAGGATGCGCTTTTCGTTGAGCGTGTACGTGACGTTGTCCCAGTACAGCGTGGCCGGCTTGTGGTCGGCCATCAGTTTCTGCTGCTCGTCGTCGGCGTCGTCGAGGCTGATGGGACCGTAACGCAGGCTCCTTCTCGAGAGGTACCACGTCAACAGTATGACGGCGACCAGAAACAGCGAGCACGCGGCGATGATGCCGGCGATGAGGGGAGTGTTGATCTTCTTGACGGGGCGCTCATAGCCAGGAACGTCGGTATGATAGAGGCACTCGCCGGACCGACAGGTAAGCTGGATGCTGTTGTCGCCGAGCAGGCTCATGATGAGGTCGTCCATGGCAGGCTCGTGGAACTCGCAGCGGCTGATGCCCGCCTTCCTGGTGCAGGCGAACGAGCCCGGCCCTTTGATCTCCTCGGTGAGAAAGTCGCTGATGTCAACCGACCCATTCTCGCCGCACAGCATGCGGTCGGGGATGCACTGGCACTCGATCTTCTTGCAGTTGTATGCGGTACTGTTCTTGACGTCGGAAAAGTCAGACGTCGAGTCGCAGTCGTCCAGGTGGCAGTAGAAAGATTCTCGGTGGTCGACCCAAACTGGGAACATAATCAGCAAAAAAAGAAAGAAGAAAGAAAGAAAAGGGCCTGGCAAGACAAGACGCTGGAGGGAGGATTACATTGAAAATCGCAGTTGTTGGGCTCCTTCCTGCACGTAAAGGTCACCTGTGGTTTCTTGGCGCCCAGCAGAGTGGTGATCTTCTCATTCGTGACATCGCACATTTGGAAGTTTCTGTCCTTGACAAGCTGCCCGCCCGCGTAGCAGACTCCGCCGTGTCCGAGGTCGGGGGCAACCAGGGGGTCGCAGGCGTCATCTTTGGTGCAGACATTGCAGTTGATGCCCTCCCAGCCGTCGTCGCACTCGCACTTGTCGCCATTCCGCATGGGCCGATTCTTGCCTTTTGCCAAGGATGCGCATACTAGAGATGGGGCCAAGGAGAATCAGTCTCGGAATCGGGTACCAGGTGCCGGACGGGACAGCAGAGGACGGACGCACATGGCTCGAGACAGTTGTCGCCGCCGAAGCCTTCAGGGCAATCGCAGATGCCGTTGGAGGCGTTGCAGTCGGCGTACTGCGCGCATTGGTGGACAGGGAGGAGGCAGTTGAAGCTTTATCTGGGGTCAGCGACGGGACTCGCGTGTGTGTGTGTGTCATGATCACGAATGAACGACAGCACGTCTTACCAGGGGGGGCAGTCGCTCGGTCGTCCGGCAAGCAGTGACATTTGGGCGCGCATCATATCCTCGGTGGTGTAGCTCTTGGAGGACGGCGACGACGGCGACGACGAGGGCGACAGGGACGACGACAAGGCTGGTGCAGTCGACGCCAACATGAGGGCTCCCGCATAGAGGAGCGTCCTCGCGAGAGGCGCCATGTTGCTGTACGCGGCGCCTACTTTTCGAACCGCTGATGCGAGGCTCGCTTGGATCGGTCGGAGGGATACGAATTGGGCGGTGAGATGCCTTTGCAGTCGTTGCAGATGGGATGAGCTTTGGAGGCGACGGAAAAGGGAAAGAGCTGAGGTGGAGGAGGAGGCAGGGGGGAGGCGCTGTTTGAGCTTTCTCCACGAAAGTGGCTGACGCTGATGTGACGATGAGTGGATCCAAACGCGGAGGCAGGAGGAAGTAGCGCCGCACCGCATCGCAGCTGCGTCAACTGAAAGTCAGACGTGACGTGTGCGCGTGTGGCGTCGACTACGTCAGGTGGCGCGAACCACCAACTCACCAGCTTCACGGCAAGTGTAGCGTCTGATGAGATTCTCAAGCCCTTAAGAAAAGAGTAAGCTGGGATATTTAGATGGGGACGTGGCTCATAAGCTCACTGCTATAATTTCAATCTACAATTCGTCGTGATGGGATTCGAGAGGTGCCAGATACATGATGGGCCACCAGCCACATGAGTGTCATGTGCAAGGTCATGTGCGAGGTCGTGTCTCGCCCAGGTTATTTTGTCGACATTTGGATGCGGGAATCGTCAAGAGAGAAAAGTCCTACCTACTCCTCTACGATGTGCCCATCAACGTCGACGGTGGTAATTGCATCCTGCTGTGCACACCCATTCAGGTTCCCTGGCTTCGTCAAGGCTAAGCAGATCTGCTGCACTGCATCGAAACAATGCCGAGTGGAGCGTGCCTGGCGTGCCTGGCGATCAACGAGGCCCGCCTTCAACCTACATTCAAGAGCACGGATCAGATACCTGGTATCCAAACGGACGAATGCGGCATTGCTTGGAGCCATTGAGCCATTGAATCTCTGAGCCATTGGATCTCGGCCCCACGCGGCCCCACGTGCTCCAAGCGCGCCCCACCAAAAAATCGAATTTCTCAAGAATCTGCCAATATTTCGATCCCTCACGCACGCCTTCACTCTCCTTCTGTATCCGGTCCACTCTGCCCGCAATGAGCAGCTGTAGGATACCCGCTCGAGCTGGCCCTCGCATCGCCAGCTTCAGCGGCCGCCCCGTCCTCCCTCGGTCCCGCCAACTCTGCTGCAATGCCGCTGCATCCCCGACATTACTCCGGCCCGGTCCGGCTGGGACCGCAGCCAGCTCCTGCAATGGTCTCCGCAGGTCCTTTACCGCAGGGCCACATTTGCGCGCCATGACGGCTGCTCAAGCTGCGTATGCCTTTTTTTTTTCCTTCTATATATATATATATATCCCTATCTAACCAGGCGCGACCAGCCTGAAAAAGGCAGCAGAAGAGGCCGCAAACATGACTCCCGATGTCGCAAAAGCGAAAATGTCTCCAGAGGAAGCACGCCGGCTCGACCGTGTCCGTAACATTGGCATCGCAGTACGTCTCCACCCCGTTCTCGCACGCCCGTTTCCTTCGCCCCGTTGCCGCGTCTGACCTGCCCCAGGCACACATCGACAGCGGCAAGACAACGTGCACCGAGCGCGTCCTCTTCTACACGGGCCGCATCAACGCGATCCACGAGGTGCGCGGCCGCGACGGGACCGGCGCAAAGATGGATTCCATGGACCTCGAGCGCGAAAAGGGCATCACCATCCAGTCGGCCGCCACGTTCTGCGACTGGATCAAGAAGAACGACGACGGCTCCGAGCACAAGTACCATTTCAACCTGATTGACACCCCCGGCCACATCGACTTCACCATCGAGGTCGAGCGCGCGTTGCGGGTGCTGGACGGCGCCGTCATGATTCTCTGCGCGGTATCGGGCGTGCAGAGCCAGACCATCACGGTCGACAGGCAGATGCGCCGGTACAACGTCCCGAGACTGTCGTTTGTCAACAAGCTGGACCGGGCCGGCGCGGATCCGTGGAAGGCGGTGGAGCAGGTCAACTCCAAGCTCAAGCTCCCGGCCGCGGCCATCCAGATCCCCATGGGCATCGAGGACGAGCTCGAGGGCGTCATCGACATTGTGTCGATGCGCGCCATATACTTTGAGGGCCCCCGCGGCACCAAGGTCCGCGTCGAGCCCAGGATCCCGCGCAAATACGAGGACCTGGCCCGGCAAAAGCGCCAGGAGCTGGTCGAGAAGCTGGCCGACGTCGACGACCACATGGCAGAGCTGTTCCTGGACGAGCGCGAGCCCACCGTTGCGGACATCAAGGGCGCCATCCGCCGCGCCACCATCGCTCTCAGATTCACGCCCGTCCTGATGGGATCCGCCCTCGCCGACAAGGGCATCCAGCCCGTGCTGGACGCCGTGTGCGAATATCTGCCCAACCCGGTCGAGGTCGAGAACATGGCGCTCGACCGCGAGAACGACGAAAAGCCGGTGCGGCTGGTCCCGTACAACGCCCTGCCCTTTGTCGGCCTCGCCTTCAAGCTCGAGGAGAACAACTACGGCCAGCTCACGTACATTCGCGTTTACCAGGGCAAGCTCGTCAAGGGATCGTTCCTGTACAGCACGCGCACGGGCAAAAAGGTGCGCATCCCCCGCATCGTGCGCATGCACTCCAACGAGATGGAGGACGTCGACGAGATTGGCGCCGGCGAGATCTGCGCCGTGTTTGGCGTCGACTGCGCCTCGGGCGACACCTTCACCGACGGCGGCCTGCCCTACACCATGTCGAGCATGTTTGTGCCCGAGGCCGTCATGTCGCTCTCCATCAAGCCCAAGCGCACCGTCGACGCCGACAACTTCTCCAAGGCCGTCAACCGGTTCCAGCGCGAGGACCCCACCTTCCGTCTCCACGTTGACCAGGAGTCGGACGAGACCATCATGTCCGGCATGGGCGAGCTCCATCTCGAGGTGTACGCCGAGCGCCTGAGGCGCGAGTACGGCGTCGACTGCGTCGTCGGCAAGCCCCGCGTGGCCTACCGCGAGACCATCGCGCGGCGTGCGCCGTTTGACTACCTTTTCAAGCGCCAGAGCGGAGGCCCCGGCGACTTTGCGCGCGTGGCCGGCTGGATTGAGCCGATTGAGGGATCCGAAAAGAACCAGTTTGAGGACCAGGTCGTCGGCGCCAGCATCCCGGACAAGTACGTGCTTGCGTGCGGCAAGGGCTTCGAGGAGGTGTGCAAGAAGGGCCCGCTGGTCGGGCACAAGGTCATTGGGGTCAAGATGGTGGTCAACGACGGATCCACGCACGTGACGGATTCGTCCGATTACGCCTTCAACCTGGCCACGCAGATGGCTTTCCGCGACATATTCCCCGACGCGGGCGGCATCGTGCTCGAGCCGCTCATGAAGACGACCATCACAGCGCCGGCCGAGTTCCAGGGTGCCGTCATTGGGCTGCTCAACAAGCGCTTCGCCACCATACACGACACCGAGACCAATGTCGACGACTTTACCATCACGGCCGACACCAGTCTCAACTCCATGTTTGGGTTCAGCACGCAGATCCGTGCGGTCACGCAGGGCAAGGGGGAATTCACCATGGAGTTCAGCCACTATGCGCCGGCGGCGCCTCCTCTGCAGTACGTTCCCAATCACCCAATCGGACCAGAGACGATCAGATCAGAGACTAACTAACTGGTGTCTAGGAAAGAGCTGGTGGCGGCATACCAGAAGGAGTTGGAATCCAAGAGAACAAAGTGATGGGCATGATGCATCCAGAATAGACTGTACGATAAGATGGGGAGCTCTGGCTGTAGATAAAGGGGACTTGCACGGTCGAAACGGGTGCGGAGGCAAGGAAATACTCGGGCTTTGGCGGCATGGTGTTTGGAACGGCGTACACGTTCAAGAAATGAGCCCTCCTCTCCGTTATTGAGGCCACAAATTACTCGGAATATAGTCATACATCCTCGGTGTTGCTGCGTAGCGTCGAGAACGAATGAGTTTTCCTATCAAATATACCCATTCTCGGCATTTTACGGAGAAGGGGCTAAGATGTGCTGTTCGGGGGGTTCTCATTTGTTTACTGAGGGGCCAGCATATTTTTTGTCCCATATCATGCTATACAACTACAGCCCGTAGCCAGTATGACTTTTACTGTATATAAATCACGTATATTAGATCTCTAGAAATCTATGCGTACTTTTGCCCCAGTCAAATCACCTCAGGAATTTACCTGGGGCATAAATAAAGCAGTGATAATAACGATCTGGGGAATAAACAGATAGGCTTTTAAAATAGAGGCTAGGGTAATAGAATAGAACGCCTTAAAATAGAGACTTAATAGTATTATAGATTTAATAAGTTAATTAAAACTAACTAAATAATCTAGGGTAGACTACTTATTTATATAGGGTCTCTTATTAATAATCTCTATATAATATAGCCCTATAGTACTTTTCTTATAAAGTAAATATATCGGGGGGTAATAAAAATACGTACTTATACGCTTATATATAGATTATAATATAGACGATAGACCGCTTTACTAGCCCTATTAATATTACTATTACTATTATTAGGGTAGAGATTAGATAAATTAGAATACCTACTAGGATAATTATTAAAGAGTAGGCCTAAATATCTAGGCCTATAGGGAGAATTATAGAAATCTATATTAAAGAAACGGGGATATTCCTATATTAGCGTAGGGTAATATACTATATAGGTATAGGTTAGCGAGAGATTATAAAGCCTAGTAAGTAAGGGCTTAGGCTTATAAATACTAATACTTAATCTCGGTATCCTTTTCTACCTAGGCCTTAAATTACTAGGTATAGCTTATAATAGTAGGCCTATATAAAATACTCTTCTATATAGTAATTATCTCTTCGCTTTTTTTATATACTAAATCTATAAATTATAAAAGGATATAGTCGATTATAAATTTTTAGTTAATAAGTATAGGTATAACTAATCTATATATATTCTTATTATCCTATACGGGTAACTAAACTATTAATTATATAGTTACTAAAACTAATTAAATTAGTTATAGACCTAAAGGAGGGGTAATACCTAGAGATATAGGTAAAATTAAGTATCTTATATATAGGGATAGTAGTAGTAAGGTCGAGAGATATAGTAAAAGTAATAGTAGAACTACTAGGGCTAATAGGGCTAACGGGGCTATAACTTAAGAGGTCCTAGATCTAGTAGATAACTATAAAGAACGTAGGGTTTTAGCTCGTAGTCGTTTTAATAGTATAGCTAATAATAACTAGCCCGGATTATTATTAGGCCTATTAAAACTTACTTATTTTTAATTACGGGTAGGCCTAAGTTATAGAGGTTTAGCTACTAGTAAAGGGGTACGATCCCGTAGTATAGACGGTACTAGTAGATCTAAGCTCTAGGGTATATTTAAATTAGTACTAAAGGTTAAGGATAGTCCTACTAATAATATTATAGTCTCTAAAACTATCTATAGCTAAGGGGATATTAGAATTAGTTAAATAAGGTTACTAGTAGGAACTAGGTCGGGTACCTAGATAATCTAATCGGATAGTAATAGTAATTATAATAATTTATTAGCTTTGATATAGGTAATACTATTATCTCTAGGCTAGAGGATAGTAATTACTACTATAGACTTCTCCTTATACTTAAAGTAGTCGAAAATAAGTATAAGGACTAATAGTAAACGATATAACTTTCTATCTAGTTTATTATAACTAGGAAGCCTATAAAGATAAATACTATTAAACTTAGAATAATCTACTAGTACTTTAGGTATAATAATTATTAGGGAATAGTAATTAAATAGGGGTTCTAGCGTAGTCCTAAGTATATAACCTAGTATAAAGTAATATCTCTCTAAATACTTAGTAACTAAGGCTCGGGTATAGCCTACGATTATAGTCTCTAGTTACGAATCTATAGAGACTTTAAAAAATTCGCTTAAGGTAATATCTATAGTATAAGTAGTAGTTATCTATCGAAAGGGGTAGATATATATTATAAGATCTAGTACTTTATAGTATTATAAGAAGTATAGTAGGTATACTAAGAATATAGCTAAGCTAACTTTAGGTATAGAGATCTAGGGGGAGTTATACTATAAGAACCCTACCTTAATAACTCTACTATAGTTATATAGGAATACCTAGATTAACGATCCTTAGATTATAAGGTTTAATATTAGTAAATTATAGGTTAAAGTTAGTCGAAAAGTAGAGAGTACTATAATTAGTTCTTATAAGATTCTTATATTTCTAATACTAAATACTTCTATCTAATATAGGCCCTAGAATTTCCTATAGTTCTTTCTATAACTCTAATCGACTTAATTACCTAGCTCTACGGCTTTTAATACTTAAACTTATAGGGGAAATAAAAGTAGAAATACGTAAGATATTAACTTATTTTTAACTTTTATAACTTATATATCGAAATCGGTATCTAGGACTAAGTAGTCCTTCTATAACTTATATCTCGAACGAGTCTAATTATTTACTTCTACTTCTATTATTATAACTAAGTCGTTTATAGCCTTATCTTCTTTCCGGTATCCGCTAAGGGCCTCGATATACTTCTATTAGGTAGCTAGTCTTATATAGTACTTAATATAGTAAAGGTATAATCCTCGGGCTACTATATAGGCCTAGTAAATACTATAGAAGGCGTTATTATATACGGAGTAGATCTCTAGAGTAGACCTATCTCGTAAGGGCTTAAATAGTTAAATAAGTAATATAGTATTTAAGACTCTTTCTAGGGTAAGTACTAATATAATTAAGTATATAACCGCGATAATTAGCTAGTTAATAAGTATAAATACCCCTATAGGGAAAAACGTAAAATCCTATCTAAGTACTTCTAATTTTTTAAAGTACCCCTCGCTTATAGGGCGTAGAATAACTATCTAATATAAAGGGGTAGTAATCCTTACTAAACCTAGGGGTAAGATATTACTTAAATCCTTAGTATAGTATATTTAGTCCGTATACTATAGGTATATATTAGTATTAATACTATAGATAAATAGATTTAATAATCTATCCGGTTTAATTAATATTATATAGTTATCGATAAGTTTATTAGTTTAATTTTATTCGGCTAGTAAGACCTTCTCGTCCTTAGTATCCTCGTATAATTTAATAGCTAGGATATCTTCTCTTAACTTCTAGGCTACTTCTAGGGGGTTTTAAGGGTTATTATACTCGCTCTACGAGCTAGTACTAGACGATTACTTAAAAGCTATTATATAGGATATCGTCGTATAGAGAGAAACCTAAAGTATAAGAAAAGTTACGAGTATATAAGCGTATATACGTACGAGTATAAGGTCGTATATATAATAATATAGGAGAGAGAGAGAGAGAGAGAAAAAAAAAAACCGTATAATAAATAGTATAGATAAAAAGATATATTTTAGCCTAGTATAATTAGCCTTTATTTTTAATTAATAAGAAGAAGGAATAATAAAACTCTAGGGAGGTATATTATATTTAGGGTATTCCTATATAAATTAATTTAAACGATTAAAAAAAGAATATAGTAATAAGCCTAGTATTTTACGTACTATTTTTAATCTTCTTAATATTTACTTAATAGGCTATAAGTCCTCTCTCGAGGTTTATAGTTATATAGGTCTTAGTTTAAATAGTTTTAACGTATCCTAGTAAAGTATAACTTTATAAAATAGATCTAAGCTATTAAAATAGTAAATTTCGTAAGTAGTATCTTCTATACGGTTTTTTATAAAGAATAGGCCTCGCTATCGTAGGTTTAGCTTATAGGGCTTTCCTTCTTAGAGTATTATTACTATATTACCTCTCCGGAAAGGCTTATAATATCTCGTATCGTAGTAGGTAGCCCGTACTATAGCTTTTTTAGTATCTTTTAAAGTAACTATATATCGTAATCGCTCTCGTATATTTATATAATATAGGATAGCCTCGGCTATTATAGATATTATAAATAGCTACTAGGGTTCGTAAAAGATTTCCTAAATAAATATAAAGTCTATCGGATATAAGTAAATAGCTTATAATATAGTAGTAGGAGGGTAACTATAAAAGATTTCTACTAGGGTAAACCCTAAAGCTTTAATATACTAGTTATTTATAGTATATTATATAGAAAGGACTTTATCTAGCTAAGTCGAGGTCCTAGATAGTTTAGTAGATATCGTTTTACTAAGGATATTTTAAAAGATAGAATTATATACCTCGGCCTTACCTATAGACTTATAGGACCTAGATAGTATATTAATAACGTAAGTACCTATTAGAGATATAATATCCTTAAACTCCTTACCGAACGCGGTACCGGAATCGTTATATAAGATCGTAGGGGCGTATAATATAGAATAAATCTAAGTTTTTATTACCTTTCCTAACTCCCTAGTTTTTATATATTTTATAAGTATTAACTAAATAAAATATAAGAATTAGTTAACTAGTATTAGTACCTATATAAAACCTCGAATAGGTAGAAACGGTCTAATATAGTTACTAACGATTAATATTATAGGCTTTAAAACCGATATAAGTCTAGGGGGTACTTTTAGCTTTACTCGTATAAATTAGGTATAAGGCTAGTATCCGACGTAGTATTCTACTATATCTTAGCTTATAGTAGGCTACTATACCGACCTAATTAGATTTTATCTTATAGTATTTAGTCCTAAATATCTAGACTTATTATAAGCCTACTCGAGGGTATATAGGATTTTATACGGTAGTAAGTACTTAAGGTAGATACCTAGCCTAAATCTTCTCTATAATCGATCGGATATTAGTATATATCGACAGGCCTTAGACTTCCGAGTTAGGGCTATATATCTAGGCTATATAGTATCCTATTACTTATTATCTTCGGTACCTATTAGGTACGAGATAATATCTAAGTACTATTCGTATTCTATAGCTTCTCTTAATTAAAGATCGGTACTAGGAGGTAGTATTATTTCTATTATATATATCTTAACGACCTCGATTATCTAAGGGTAAGTAGTTTCTAGATATACTAAAGTCCTAGTATTATTATTTTCTAATTAAGTAGAAATAGTCTCGGACTTATTAGGGGGTAATAAGTCGTACCTTTATACGTTTTATAATTTTAATTATTTTTCTATTTAAGTTTTCGCTTATACTTTTAATAGTTATTCGTATCCTCTTATATTATCTTTTTATACTTATATTCCGTTATCTTCTAAGTCTACTAAAGTATATAGTATCTCGTTATCGTTATCGTACTCGTCTCTTAGGAATATAGTTCGATTTAAAGTATTAACTACTATATTTCTTTTATTTTTAATATACTTTACTTTAATATTTAATAACTTTAATTTAGTTACTTATTATACGTAAATCCCCTCGTAATAGTTACTCCTTAGGAAATATAAAAAAAGTTTATAATTAGTCTAAATAATCGAGGCTAGGCTTCTAGAATTAACGAATTTATAATAATATCGATAAAACTCGACTAAAACGTATAACTCGTACTTATAAGTTCTATATTGACGTTATATAAGTATAAGGAGTATAGAATTATAAAGTAGAAGTATAAGGACTCCTTTCTATCGCTATAGAATAATATAACCGCTTCTAAATCCTAAAGTATCCGAATATAACTTAATCGGAAAATCTAAATTAAGCTTATATATAGCTATAATAGTAGTAGCTTTCTCTTTTAAAATAGATAAAGTATAAGCTTTAGCTAGGCCCTATCTCTAATCTATATTCCTAGTTAAACTATAGAGAGGTCTAGCTATTTTAGTATAATTAGCGATCTATCGTCGGTAAGGTCTAATAGCCCTAAGGAAAGCCCTTATACTAGTCTAATCTATAGGTATAGGCTAATCCTTAAATCTTATAGTATAGTCTTCGTTAATATATATTATTCCGTCGGTATAGTAGGACTATTTTAGGTAATTAATATCTAAGAATCCGATCTATAATTTATTATATCCGATCCGTAGTCTAGCCTATTATAATCGTAGTAGTAGGTAATTTACGAACTATCTTACTAGGGCTTTTAGGCTAGTACTTTTTACGAAGATATCGTCTATATAGCTAATATAAATAGTCTAATCCTACTTATCCTTAATAGGGTCCGTTAGCGAGGGTTTAGGGTCTAGGTTAGGTATAGGTTTTAGGGTAATTTTTATTAATTCTTCTAGCGAAAAACTCGTAGACTATAAATATTAGGGTATCCTTATAGGCTATAACTATCTTTAGGGTATATTAAATACGAAGACGTATCTCTAGTCTAGCTTTATACTAATAGCCTAGTATACGTGTTTTAAATCTACCTTTACTTTTATAGAGTATCTAAGGTCTAATAAGAACTAGTAGATATTTAAGGTTTTCGTTATCTAAGTTCTAGGTATACGTTTATATATATTCGAATAGTTAAAAGTTAGTCTTTTCTCGGCCTAGTCGTTTATATTATCTTTATCTACTAATACTAATTATGCTAACTAGTAGGATAGCTCTCTATTTACTATAGTAGTATATTCGTATATACTAGCTTCTAAACCCTCTCCGATAAGTCGTTCTAACTAATATTTCTAGGCTATACTGAATTATTTAGGCCTACTTTTATTCTATAAGGTCGTTACTTTATCTAGGTCTAATCGGACTATATATATATATATATATAAGTCTATAATAGGTATATTCTTTAGGTTACTACTATCGAGTTCTTAGTAACTATATAAAGCGTTAACTAATAGATTATAATCTCCTTCGGATAATTCGGGTCCTAGATAAACCCCTTTCTCTTTTACCTAATATAGGGCTTCCGTTATAGTAAAACTACTTACTAGGAATCGATTAATATATCGGTCTATAGGAAATCTACGAGTATTTTATAGAGCTATATCTACGGTATCTATATTATAATTCTATTATATAGGGGCTACTAGGCCTAATCCGGGGTATCGGGGGGTAATATCTACTTTAGTACTATAGGTAATTAATACTAATTAGTACTTCTCGTCGGTACTAGCTTATTTATATCTACGGGTAATCTTAGGCGCTTACTCTAAGGGCTAATTATAGACTATTAGTCTCTAGGGGTCGGTAGTTAAACTAGCTTAGTATAAGGGTACCGATAAAGTAAGTAGTTTAACGACGTACTAAAGTCGTAATAGTTTAACTAGTTTTCCGAATCGCTATTACTAGAATTATTATTAGAATTATTATTATCCTTACCGGATTCTTCTAGGCCGAGATTGTCACGGTCAGAACCGGCGTGGGTGTGTAGTAGAGCTACGTAGGGAGTGACTAGGTATGCGTAGGAAGAGGTAGTTAAGGTTACGTATCTCTTATTCTCTAACCTTACGGTCTAACTTAACGAGAATAATATTCTTAAGAAGAGAAGGATTTTTTCTACGCGTTATAGCCCCCTTTTTTAAGCCCTTTTTTTTCTTATACTCTACTTTTTATATTAGATTATATATCCTATTCTATCCCTCGTATTAGGTTATATATCCTACCCCCTAAGTCGTACTAATATACCGAGATCCTCTTTATTACTACGCTCTTAGCTATAATAGGATACCCCCTTCTCTTTATAGCTACCCTAGTTATATATAATAGCCCTTCTTTCCTACGTATCCTATTATAGGCCTTATATAAATAGATATATAAATATATATATATTAGATAAGGGTATATCTCGCTTACTGTAAAGGGTTAAGACCTATTAAGACCTCGGCTAAAGCCCTCGTAACCCTAGCTCTATAGAAGCGCTCGTAACCCTAGCTCCGACCCCTAAACCTTCGCCGCCCTCCTACGCTACGAAATTAGATCGGATTATATTAGAAATAATACTATTAAAACGAGTATATTACTAGTATTTAAATAGATTTACTTATAATATTATACGACTTTTATTCGGATTTTTAAGTCCGAATATTAAATAATATTAAATTTAATATAATATTTAAGTACTTATATAAACTCTATTATATTACTTTTAAGTATTATTATACTACTAGTTTCTCCTATTAAATTCTAGGACTTATAGAATTATATAAAAATCTCTAAAAATATTAGTCTTTTTTATATATATAAAGAAGACTTTTTTTCTTTTTTTTCTCTTTAGTTTAGAATATAATCTTATTCTATATAAAAAAATTTACTTCTTATATAAATTATTATATTATTCTAAATTCTTTTAAAAACTTTTTTAAGACTTTTTTAAAACCCTTTTTTTTTAAGAAAAGCTTTAGATAGAATCTAGGCCCCTAGACTCCTAAGAAAAAGCCCTAGATAGGATCTAGGCCCCCCCTAATTCTCGAGAAAAGCCCTAGATAGGATCTAGGCCCCTAAACTCTTAAGAAAAGCCCTAGATAGAATCTAGGCCTCTAGACTTTTAAGAAAAGCCCTAGAAAAGATCTAGGCCCCTAGGATATCCCTTAAATTTCTATTTTATCCTATCGACTCGCGAGAAAGCCTTTTTTAGGCTTTTTTAATTATACTTTTTTCTTTTTTCTTTAAAAACCTTATAAATCCTTTTTTTTTCGTATTCTAAAATTAGAATTCTCTATTAAATAGAATTTCTTAGGAAATAGAGTATACTATATAATAAGTTATTATTCTAATAAAAATTCTATAATTTAGAAATTTCTAAGAAATTCTTAAAATTAAATAACTACTATAAACCCCTTTTTTATAATAAATCCCTAAGACCTTTTAGTATTTCTAGTTTAATTAGAAATTACTATTTAATAGATAGCTATTTAATAAGAAACTTAGAATAAAGTTATTTAGAACTTTTAAAACTAGTTTCTAAATACTCGAAGACTTTTTTCTCCGTTTTTTTAACCCCTAATTACCTTTTTAACCCTCGAAAAGCTTAAAAAAGCCCTTTTAGATATTCCCCGTTTTATAGGGAAAAAAAAAGATTTTAAAACCTAAGTTCTAGAAATTAAAACTAAAATTAATATAAATAGATTTTCTATTAGAAATCCTAATACTTAGTTCTATTATATTTATAATAGGATAGAATTTTTAGTTTAATTCTTCGTATTTACTTATATTTAAGATATAGAAATATAAAGAGTAATAACTCTTTAATAATTTATCGAATACTTAGAATCTATTTATATAGATTTTAATAAAATAATTAGAACTCGAGATAAATTCTAAGAAAAAAAATAGAAAAAAATAGATTTTTTTATATTCTATTTTCTAAAATTCGAGAAATTTCTAGCCGAAATTAAACTTATAAATACTTTTAAAAGAGTTAAAATCTCTTATTTAGAAGGTAATATTTCTCTAGATTTCTACTAAATTTTAATTAATATAAAGAAACCCTAGATTTATACTAAGTATATTAGGATTTTACTAAAACTTATTTTAGATTTAAAAAGCCTAATTTATTATAAGAAACGATCTTCGACCCCCTAAGCCCTTTCTAATTAGTTCCGGACCCCCTCCGGGTAGTTCCGGGCTTAAGGGCTTTCCTAGACCTTTTAGGAGAATCTTATAGAATAAGAACCCTCCTCTAAAGCTTATAAAAGATACTTAAATCTTTAAAAAAAAGAAAAAAAGTATTAGAAAAGTCTTTACTTTTACTATAATTAGAAAAGCTATTTATATACCGAGTACTTTTTAGCCCTTTTTTAGATTTATTCTTATACTAGAAACCCTATTCCGACTATCCTAGAAGAACCTAAAATATCTAGGGCTATCCCTAGAGAAACTACGAGAACTACGAAAATTAAAAAAACCCTTAAAAATACTAAGATCTCCTCGGATAATTCGGATTCGGAAAAAGAATAATTTTAAATAAAAATCTTAATTTAAAGTCTCTAAAACCCTAAGAAATCCCCGCTTAACCCCTAACTTCTATAGAAGAAGAGGGTACTTATATAAATATTATTATAAATAATAGATCTAATATAAGATTTTTTATCGATTTAAATTACTTATATTTTACTACGATATCCTCTAGAACTTCTTTAAAATTCTAAACTAATTTCTACGAAATAAAGCCCTATTATTTATAATAATTCGTCGATTAAATTAAAGAACTTTAGCCTATAATATCTTAAATAGCTTATTTTAAGCTAGATATAAGTAGATTTAACGAAAGTATTTAGGCTTATATAATCCTAGGCTAAGCTAACCCCCTAGTACTAGGAAAAAGCTAGTTATATTTTTACGATACTTTTCTTTACTTTATTATAGAAATAATTACTATACGGAAACTATTATACTTTAAGATATCTATAATTCTTATACCGATAGACCCTAATATCCTATAATTCTTAGCCGCTAGGTTTAGAATTCCTTTTAAAAAGGCTTAGAAAATTAAACTTTTTATATAAATCTTCTTAGCTATTCTTAAAGATATTTAGAAAGCCCTCGTTATTAAAGAAAATATCGATCCCCGAACTAAAACCTTTAACTAATTATTACCTATTATCGATATTTTCGATAAGAAAAAAGCGAAAATTCTACTACTTTCTCGCCCTAGTCTAGATTACGAAATTAATTTACTTCTAAATACTACTATACTATTAATACTTTTATACTCGATATCTAGAGAAGAACTACTAGTTCTACGGAAAATCCTCTACGAACTCCTAGATTAGGGGTTTATAAGAGCCTCTTCGTCTTTAACTATTACTCTTATCCTCTTCGTAAAGAAACCCGGAAATAGCCTATACTTCTATATAAATTATAAGGGTTTAAATATAATATTTAAGTATAATACTTATCCGATACCCTAAATATCCGAGACCCTATAGTAGATAGCCGGTTCTAAGTAGATATCTAAAGTCGATATTATATTAGCTTTTTATTATCTTCGTATCTATAAAGGAGACGAGTAGAAAATAGCTTTTAGAACCCGCTTAAGATCTTTTAAATAGTTAGTAACCCCTTTCGGCCTATCCGGTACCTTTACTTCGTTTTAATAATATATTAATAAGACTTTTTAAGAATATCTAGATATCTTCTATTCTACTTATCTAGACGATATTATTATCTACTTTAATAGATCTAGAAAAGACTATTACTAGAAAGTCTACTCTATAATCTCTAAATTTACTAAAACCGGCTTATAATTAGATTAGACTAAATCCGAGTTCGAAGCTTCCGAAGTTAAATATTTAAGCTTTATAATTAAAGCTAGTATAAATATTAAAACTAACCCCGAAAAGATCTATACTATTTAAAATTAAGAACCCCTAAAAACTATCCGAGGTATACGAGGATTCCTTAGATTCGTAAACTACTATAGAGTCTTTATTAAAGATTTCTCTAGTATTACTAGGCCTCTAATAAACTTTACGAAGAAAAACTAGCTTTTTAAGTAAATTATAGATTACTAGTATACTTTCGATAACTTTAGAGAAGTTCTTATCGATTTAGAAACCCTAGTTAATTAGGTCCCTTCTAGATCTATTACTATAGAAGTAAATACTTCCGGTTATACCCTAGGAGGTATACTTATATAATAAGACTTTAATAACTTTCTCTAGTAGTTTATAGCTTACTACTTAAGAAAACTCTCCCTTACCGAAAGTAATTATTCTATATATAATAAAGAACTTCTATCTATTATATCGTATATCTAAAAGTAGTATTTAGAATTAAAAAAGTTAGACTTTATAGTTTATATAAATTATAAGAACTTAATCTATTTTTAGGCTTATTAGTATTTATTTAAATAATAAATATATTAAGGAGAAGAACTATCTAAATATTATTTTAAACTTATTTACTAGCCCGGTCCTATTTAAATCTCCTCTAACGCCCTCTCTAGAAGAGATTAAGACCTCCTATAAAATACCTCTAACGACTAAATCTCTAGTAGAACCTATTAACTTCTATCTAATCCTCTAGATTTTTTAGAGGGATTAGAAGTTAAGGTTAAAACTACTTAGATACCTAATAGTAATTAAGGACCTTTAGAAGAACCTTTTTCTATAGCCGATTTTACTAACCCTCCGAAAACCCTATTCGAAGATCTAGATCTATTTATACTATAGATAAAAAGGTTAGAAAAGAACCCTAAATACTAGAAGATATAGTAAGCCGTTTGCGAAAAAAGCTATTAGTTTCCCCCTAGTTAAAGGCTTCTAGTCTCTATAACCGAGTATTCTATTAATACCGAGAACCGGTTATACTAGAGAGACCGTATTTAAATACCCTTCTTTAAACTATTTAAAACTAAGGTTATTTAACGAATCTATAATTCCCCTATTATAGGATACCTTAGCCGAGAAATTACCTAAAATCTAGTATCTAGTTATTATACCTAGCTAAGCCTATCCTCCGATATCCGTCGTTTTACTAGGAATTATTAGATCTATTTATAAAATAAAGTCTAGAGAGATTAGAAAAAGGGTCTTCTAAAACCCTTTTTTATTCTAGAACGATCCTAGTAAGAATTATTTATAGACTTTATAGTAGACTTCTTTAAGACTTTTAATAGGTCTACTATCCTCGTCGTTATAAATAGACTTACGAAAAGCCCGGTATTTATACCGATAAAGTTTATAAAAGCCCCGGATATCGCCTACGCCTTCTTAAGATATATCTACGCCTACTACGGACTCCCCTACGCTATCGTTTTAAATAGAAGACCTTAATTTACTAGCTTATTCTAGAAAGAAATCTACTAATCTCTAAGAATATAATAATATTTATCTATAGTTTTCTACCCCTAGACCGATA
>JAOYNU010145389.1:0-19487 GCA_026745395.1 Tympanopsis confertula | reverse complement strand
AGTCCTATCAATTTGTTCCTGATGATTTATTTTTAACGCCCAACAGATAACATCCTGCAAGCTATGTGCAAGGAGAAAAAGTTTCAGTCCTATCAATTTGTTCCTGATGATTTATTTTGCCGACTAACGCCCAAAGATAACATCTTGCAAGCTATTTACAAGAAAAGTTTCAGTCTATCTCATACTTGTTTTGTTACAAGCATCTCAAAACGGCGGGACCGCCACTGTCAATTCTCTATATCGGCTAAAAAAACATGATAAAAGTAGACGCTATATTTCTTTTATATATGTAGAGTAGAATAATAAAAATAAAAGCCGGACTCTTATTGCTGACGTTTTGACGTTTAATTTACGGAAAATCTTTTTATATTATGGTTATACTATCTATCCATTGGGCCTACATCTTACACTTGTGACTCTGGTCAACAAACGTACATATTTAGAAAAAAACAAAAACAAATCGCTATATAGCACCTGGGAATGACGAGTTGTCGGGTTCTGAGATCCCTGAGTGTTGATCCAACCCACCATGCCATATTGCATTACATACATACATGCATGGCTCTCCTGTCACGGCACAGCCTGGGAGCTTATCCACGCCCTCATCGAGCGCAGTCTTGAATTGTTTTTTTTTTTCTTTTCGTTTCGTTTCTTTCATTCTTCCTCCTTGCTCAGTGCTTCCCATGCACAACAGCGCGGAGGATAAAGTTCAGCACTATCGCGACAAACAATGCAAAAGTAAGCCAGTAGGGCCCGAAGCGGTCGTCGAAGCCGGCGCTGCCGCGCTTGCGTATGGACTTGGCGCGCCAGTGGAATATGTACAAGGCGTACGCCATGGTGAAGAGGGCGACGAGCGTGAAGATGGTGGCGGACCAAAAGGCGGCCTTATCGCCGAAATTGAGCATGCCGACGGCGAGGGCGCCGAGCACGACGGTGAAGTTGAGCCATGAGAGAAAAGTACGCTCGTTGGCAAAGTAGACCTTGGGCTCGATGCGGACGGGAAGGGAGATGCGCTTGGCTGCGGGGGGTCAGCAAAAAAGTCAAGGCGGCGGTGGTGGGCACGCACTGGCAGGGTTGGCGGAGCCTTGGAGCGGCGTGCGTTCGGACATTGTTCGTTTGCTGGACTCGGTGCAGCGCCGGCGAGACAGGATGTCTATTAGGGGAGAAAGAAAGGGTGAGTGTGTCGTCGGACGGACCGAGCTTGGGCAAAGCATGGGTGGTGACGTCCAAGTTCGCAGCTCCTGATTGGCCGTGCCGTACAGTCCAAGCACCGTCCATACAGTAAAGTAATACTGTACGTGGAGAAAGTGAGGCAGCCAATCCAGTCAAAAAAACAAACATGCCAGACCCAAACGCATCACGCATCACGCATCCATTCATCCATCCATCCATCTCAACAACGACATCAAAGAACAATGGCCTCATCAGCCCCCATCTCCAAAGACTCCTTCGACCGCATCGCCCAGCGAGCAATCGGCTCGGTCATGGAGAAGCAGACGGAGTACGTGCACGCCCAGACACAGGCGTGGAACGACCAGATAATCGCAAGTCTCCCCCCCCGCGTACCCCTTATTCACTCGCTGACACTTCCCAGAGCAGCATCCTCTCCGCCGTCGTCGAGCAAGTCAAGCAGCAGAGCGGCGACGACAAGTCGACGCACAAGTTCGCCTGCAACAGCACCATCGTGCAGCACCTCGCGCCGTCCAGCAAGTCGCGCTTCACCTCCACTTCGACCCCCGCCCCCGCCTCTGGCGGCAACGACGCGACGGCAGCCCCCGGCGCTGCCGAGAACAGGCCCCCCGCCGGCCGGCGCGGCATGCACAGCGCCATGGGCGCGTACTGGGACGAGTCCAGGGATGGCATGCACAAGCTCAAGTGGGACGGCGGCGCCAAGGGAATGGATATAGTGGTTATGCTCATCTGGATTGGTCTGTAAAACGAGGCCGAGGCCCTCTGGCAGCAGCAATGTATACCGCAGCGCAGGAAACGAGGACGTTGCCGTGGTGGAGGTGGGGTGGGGTAAGAGCTTCAGGTTTAGCATTTGGGCTCGTGATGGTTACGAGATAGATACACAGGGCCATCTAAGAAGCAGCCATTTTCATGGTACGTCGGTTCTGTGTCCCTGTTGATAGTGCCAGGGTTCCTCGTGGCCAGCCACGCGAAAGTTGAAAGTTGTTGCATCAGTCAGACTTTGGGCACGCCCACGCATTTATATGCATGCCATCATGTGTACACACACACATATAGGCAATCCTGGTCTACAAGAGGTTTCACGGCATGTTGGACAGTTGCAGTAAGCATCCGATCACGCGAGTCAGGTCGACACCAATCCTCAACTGCACTTTGGTCTGTCTTGTTTCCATTACCCAAGAGCCTCGAGCCCATCAAACTCCATTGTCCTCGATATGTACTCTATCGATTCTGTACTGCTCCTGGCTTGATGCGTAATGCGATGCAACAAACGGTTCCTTGCCGACTGCATCCAACTATCCAGCATCAGTATTTGGTCCCGGAAAACCCAGCATATCCATATCCGACACATGCAAAATTATATCATGTCTCCAAAAAGAAAAGGAAAAAAAAAAACGCCAGCCATGAGATGTTTACATCTCAACCCTCCTCCAGACCCCAAACGCCAATCTAAGCCTGGGCTGCCAGGCATGATGCAGTACGTTGAATGCTCATGTATAACGTCCCCCCCCAATTCTGACGCGCTCAGAACAGTTGTCTCCACTCTGCCTCCTTGCACACCCCCTTGGCGTCGATCCAGTCTTCGATGCCCTTCATGTACCAGCCACTGTGCCATGGTGCCTCGCCAGCCTTTGGGCGGCGGGGCGCGCCGAACTTGAAGCTTTTGGAAGTGCAGCAGACGCCGTCATGGTAGCGCCACTGGAAGCACTTGCGACCGAGGTGGAACTTGCCGTCGTGCTCGCGCTCGCGCTGCTGCAAGCGCAGTGCCGTCTGCAGGTCTTGGTGCGATGGCTCGCCCCCGGCGGCAGGAAGCTCAGAGTCAACGTCGAGACCGTCGTACTCGCATACTCGCGCACAGTCGTCCGGGGAGCGGTGTGCCATGTGCTCGATCGTGGTCATGTCCTCCTTTTTCTTCTGGCGACGCTTCAGGACCTTGTCGGCGCGGGCGAGCACGTTCTGATCCTGGCTGATGTAGCACGTGTCATCGGCGAGGTTGTCCCAGTGCTCTCGGTAATCTCTGAGATTCCGGGCCACAAACGTCTCGTAAAGATCCTTCATCAAGAGGATGTCCTGGGGAGTGTCAGTGTGAGTGAGAGTGGGTGGCAAAAAAAAAAGTTTAAAAAAAAAACCACCCACATTGCTTTTGCGCGTCTGCTCGTACTGCCAGACAGCACTAATCTCCTCCGAGTTCATGTGGTGCATGGTGAATATGGGCTCGCACCAATGCGTGGGCCCAAACGGCATCGTCGATGGCTTCTCGCCGTTGAACATGGGGTGGGCCTGCTTGACGCGTACGCCCTCGTTCTCCTGGATGGCGAGCGACAGCATCAGGTCGCCGCAGCAGTTCTCCTTGGCGCGGTGGTCCATGATGGCGGCAACGTCGCCGTGGTTCTCGACCAGCTGCTTGAGCAGGAGCCCGGAGATCACGTAGCCGCTGCCGCCGTGCGCAAACGGGAAGTTGTTGATGAGGCTGACGCTGCCAACGTACATGGGCTCGCTCGCGTCGAGGTGGCCGCGCAGGTACGTGATGAGGCTCGGCCAAAAGACATATGTGTCGGCCTCGGTGAAGACGTACCACTGGCGGTTGGGGCGCATCTCCCAGGCGCGCTGGACCATGTGCAGGAACTTGTACTTGTCGAGCGCCCAGGCGGCAGAATCCTTGCCACGGGCGTCGACGCAGGCCTTTTGCGAGACGGGACAGTCGAGCTGGGCCTTGTAGAGGTCGAACTCGGCGCTGCCATGCTTGACATCGTCCGCGACATCTTCGAGGGCGTTGTAGATGTGCCACTGGCCGATTTGTTGCTCCTGCGCAGAGGGGGGGAGAAAGGACACCATGTCAGCAGGGATGGAAAGGTATTGATAATAATATTCTTATTCTTATTCTTATTCTTATTAAAAAAATTTTTTTTAAAAAAATAGGCATACCATGTCTGAAAAGAGCAGGAAATCCGGCATGCACTGCAGCGACGTCAACAGGTGGGTGGGCACCTTGTCAAAGACTTCGGTGGCGCCCGTTTTCATGACGAGGAGGATGTCGCTTGTGTCCGGGAAGTCGCGGCAAGGGTTGCTAAAGTTCCACAGGCGGTGGACCTGGTCCTCGTTTCCCGGGCGGTACAGGGTGTTTTCGTAGACGCGGTCGGCGATAAAGTTTGAGATGCCGTTGTAGATGTAGCGCGGGTACGCGGTGGGCGGAGGCTGGTAGCCATCGCGGCGCGAGAGGAGAGTTGTCGTGGCGAAGACGAGGACGCCGACAAAGAGCACGACGGGGCGCCAGCTGCGAGGGCCATACGGCTTGGCGAGCATCTTGATGGGCACGGGAGTCCCCATGGGTCGCGGGCGGTGAGAAGGAAGCCGATCTGGGTGAGATCGTGGAGTCGAACTTGTGCTGCTTGGTCGTGGTCGGTGGAAGAAATATCTATCTATAGACAGCAAGGGAAGGAGATAGAGAGAAGAGGAGAGGAAGAGGAAGACAGGAAAGAAACAAATTAAAAAATTAAAAAGGTGTCGGAGGGTGGTTGTTGGTTCAAGTAGGTGCCTCCAGGCGAGTGTCGAAAATGCTGCTCCCACGCACGCAGGCCTCCTTCCCCCCTGGTGATGTTGTTGGAATCGAAGCTGAACTCTGGTGTTGGGAGGAGACGATGATGATGAAGAAGATGAGGAAGAAGAGGAAGAAGAAGAGGAGGAAGAAGAAGAAGAGGAAGAAGAAGAAGAGGAAGAAGAAGAAGAAGAAGAAGAAGAAAGAAAAAGACAAGCAGAAGCAGAAGCAGAAAGGGGGCGATGTGGAAATAGGAAAAAATGATAATATGACGAGACAAAAACGACATGTGTTTACTAGTCAAGACCCCATGGATGTTTTTCCCCTTCTCTTTCCTCTTCTGCTGTACTGTGCGAAGATCAACGATGATGTGAGGCTGCGCTATGAGGCTTGCTTGCTAACGATTAAATGATGATTGATAGGTGATAACGGGAAACCGGCAGGGCTAATACGAGGAATGTCTGCCGTTTGGGCTCTTTATTTATTGTATTTATTATTTGTTAGTTTATCATTCAAGATAGATTCTCTTATATATTATATATATACGCGCGCGCACACACACACGCACACACATATATACACACATACACAGGCCTATATCCAAGAATAAAGAGGCGTCTCATCCAGGAGGAGAACACGAATCCGGAGGAGGGGCGCCAAAAAGGGCAATCGGCAGAATGCCAGGACGCCCTCGGCATGTGGCATCCGGCTGCTGGCCGCGTAATACGAGCGGGGTTTCCTTGGTTCCTTTTCTTTGGCCTCTGGCTGTCGTTCGCTTCAAAGAAAATTATCGTTATTATCATTATTTTGGCAAGGTGCTCTCCGTCCGCTAAACGACTTGCTGCTAGGAGATACTGGAAATGCAACCCCAGATTCAATAGACTGAGAGTTAGTTACTTGGCCCCAATGCAGGCTCAGACTTGGTCGGCTCTCGCGACCTGCTCCAGGAGACGCAGCAAAGCCACGGTGAGCCTCTGCCGGATCTCTCGCTGGGCCGTAGATCTGCATCTGATTGTCGTCATCGCTGTGGCTCCTAATCAGGACCGCGGCCGATCAAACCCAAACTCCGAAGAATGATATCCGGGCGAAACCTTATAAGCTAACGAAGCGAAAACTATAGTTCAAACTCTTTGGATAGTTGACGTGGTAATGCTCGGGAGAAATCCAATGCCCAGACTATCGTGACGATAAACACATTCAAAGATAAACACATTCAAAATGAATACATTTCAAAAAGATCACATCTCATAACCCTTTCATCAAGGCATTCTGAAACGCATGGTCGGCCAACCGCCGCGCCGGATTGATGACGATGACGAACCCAACGTGGGGTTACAACTAGCCGCTTAGCTATATATAACATGCCGATCGATTTCGACTCTACACGTATTTTCACGCGCGTGAAACTGTGGGTTTTGGTTGTCTTGAAACTGTCCCAACGCCCATTATCAAGTAAATCGACGGGGTCCAGATAAGATTACCCGCCTGGTTCCATTCTACGCTTTGCGGCTGAAACAACGTCTGATGGATGAGTGTGATCTCGGTAGTTGAGCAGATACTGTCTGGTGTGCTTGCGGCACCGGGAGGCGATCGTGAACAGGTACGCTTCGGATGGAGCCTGATGTGTTCGTAGGGTAGCGTATCCCGTCGCAAGGGGCACAAACACCTATAGTGGGAATATCCGGATGTTGCTGTTCCATATAAGTGGTAGCCGCCAAATTGATGAAACTGCTTCCTTGGTCGAGATCATGTGCCTGTTATCGATAAGATCATCGATAAGAAAATATCGATAAGAGATATAACTATCACCAACCTCGCAGCCTGATGCCGACTGCTTTCACCCAGCCCGGCTGCTCTGGACAACTGCCATCATGTCCAACAACATCCTCTCCCTAATGGGATGGTCCTTCCTCCCATCCGTATGCCCACCTCCTCCTCCAGTCTTCTGGTCTTGCCATCACTGACCTCCCCCGCAGCTCGTCACAGGCTGGGTCCAAAGCATCCACTATGCCATCACCATCCGTGCCGGCACGCCCTCCCCCCCCCCCGGGTCTCCGCGCCACGTTCGTGACCGCCGCCGCATCCAGATCCTGGTGGTATCGCTGTACCTCATCTACACCATCTACGAGGCCGACGTCGAGATCACGCAGCGCGCCACCCGCTCCTTCTACGCGGACCTGCGCGTGTCCCCCTCGGCGCGCGACCACGAGATCAAGTCGTCGTTCCGGAAACTCGCCGCCCGCTACCATCCCGACAAGACAGGCGCCGACGGCGCCGATTACTTTGTGCACCTCAAGCTCGCGCACGACACGCTCATGGACGCGGCCAGGCGCTTCGCCTACGACCGCTTCGGCCCTGAAGTCAACGACTGGCGCAACGCCGCCACCATCCGCGATTACGTCGCGCGGGGCGTCATCCACGGGATCCTGCCGCGCTACGGCATGGCCGTCGCCGTGGTCTACGGCCTCGGGTGGCTGGGCTACCTCAACTTTGCGCGCTACTATCGCTGGATCCTCATGCTTGTCCTCTGCGTTGTCGAGATGTACCTCGCCACCCGACCCTTTGTGCCGCTCCCGCTGGCCTACCTCAACTCCATTCTCGGCGTCGTGTGGCCCTCCCACGGGCCGCTGCTGCAGTTCCAGCTCATTTCGCTGGCGCGCCGCGTCGTCGTCACCGCCTACGTTGGCCTTGCGCAGCTGGGCCCGCTCGTCATGGCCGAGCTGGCCATGGCACGCACGACTGCCGGGGGGGAGGACGACGAGATGGCTCTTGCCCGGGAACTGCAAAGGCTGGACGAGGCCGTCAAGATGGTTGATGCCGAATCTGCAAGGCTCTGGGAGATGGAGATGGCGCCATATCTCGGAGACGAGGAGATGCTCAAGGCTCTCAGGGCGAGGATGCAGGAGTGGCTGGTGCAAAACACCATCCGCGCCGATCCAATGGTGAAAGAATCACTGAGCTCGTCATTCAGGAGGCGGAGGATTGGGGCCGCCGGCAGTCCGGGGCAAGGGGACGAGCCTGCCAAGTGATTTGGTTTGATATTATGGATGGGGGCGTTGTTAGGATCAAACGTGGTCACCCGAATGATGTGGAAGCTTTTACACGTTTTATATGCATGCCTGATATGAATAGCTTCTGCTTAGCTTATCTGCCACGGCACGATTCGTACGGTTTTTTTTACGAAATTTTATACTAAACTCATACTGGTTACCAGGTTTAAAAGACAGACGGTATCACGTCTTGCTGTATCACGTCTTGCTGTATTATTCTTACTGTATTATTCTTGCTGTATTATTTGTCGAGGCCTCGGCCGGATGTATCCATCCGGCTGAACAAATATTCATTATAAAATGGGTAGCTTCTATTTATCTCCGTCTCTACAGGCGTTGCGCGCCGCGTGTCTCGATAGGAATCATGCACATTGCAAAAAACGCCAAAAGAATCAGCACCGACGACAGAATCACAGGCGCCGACGCGCCATCCCCGGGCAGCGTTGCTGCCACCACCGGGGCAACCAGCCCGGCCAGTCTGTTCAGCAAACTGGCCATCCCCGTGCCGGCCCCGCGCACCGGGGCCGGGAACATCTCCGGAGTGAACGCATACAGCACGCCGTACATGATGTTCTGCGAAAAGGCCTCGACGCAGCTGACTGCCAGCTTCGCGGCCGGCGACGTGCCCAGCACGACGAACAAGAACAGGAAAACGGCGCTGACCAGCGTCGACGCCGCAAGGGTGCCACGCCTCCCCAGGAACGGGGACGGGTGGTCGACCAGAAAGGCCGCCAAGAAGGAGCCGGGGACGCCGGCGAGAGAGGCCACCGCGTAGGCGCGGTATGTCGCCGGGGAAATGGGCGTAGGGAGGTCATCGGGGGAGGAGGAGGAGGAGGAGGAGTCTGGCGAGTTGCCGTGCGAAAGATATTGCGGCAGAAAGGCGTTGAAGAGCGGGTATCCCATCCCGATGGCTGCCCAGCTGAACCAGACCAGGCCTGTCGCGATGCCGAGCGGGCGATTCCGGAAAAGCGGGCTGATGCGCTGGACCGACAAGGCGGCAAGCTTGTCCCTGGCAACCTGGACCATGGACGAAGGGGTATATGCATGGGTATGAAGAAGAAGAGACGGGACGTTTTGATGCGAGAGCGAGCGGTCCATATCCTGGTCTCGGCCGTCAAGATCGGCGGCGGCGCCTTCAGCTACGGCGTCGAGGATTTCGCTCGTCAGCCACGTCTTTGCGCCGTTTCTGTAGGCGATGCCATGAACCACAGCCACGGCCTCGTGCTGCCGGCCACTGCTGAGCAGATACTTGGGCGACTCAAAGAGGTCAAAGACGAAGCATCGGATGACGAACATGACCAGCGTCATGACCCCGATCACCAGGATAAAGTACCGCCAGCCCAGGTCGACGGGCCAGCGCGAGATGCAGTACCAGGCCACGAGCGAGCTGACAAACTGGCCGACCGGCCACCAGACGCTCAGCAGCGTGAGCAGAGAGGATCTGGCGTCGGGGAGGAACTCAAGAAAGAGGGCACCGTCGACGGGGAGGTTGCCGCCAACGCCAAACCCCAAGAGGGAAAACGCCGCGCACGTGGCCGGCCACGACGGCGAGAAGGCCGCCAGGAGGCCGGAGAAGGCAGTGATGAGGAGCGTGACGTTGAAGGCGAGCCGCCGTCCGACCACGTCGGATGTGATGCCCCAGGCGAACGATCCGAAGCAGAGGCCAAGGTAGAGCCACGACGTCGTCAGCCGCACGCGCTTCTCGGATACCCCAAAAGTGCCCGAGAGCGACGGCAGCGTCAGGGACACGCCCTGCATCCAGAGGTTATCGGCGAACCAGCCGAAGCCGCAGAGGATAAAGAGCTGCCAGTTGTACCGGCCCATGCCAATGTCCTGGATCGCCTTGTTGACCAACTTTGACTTGACTGTGCGGCTCGAGCTTGTCAGCTGCTTTTCTCTCTCCAGACGCCAGGCCAAGAGGCTGGGAAGAAGTCCACCCACTTTCATACTCTGTCCACTGCCGTCCCCTCTCACCGCCCCTCATTTCCCTCCGGAGGCCCTCGATGGTGTATTCGGCCGTCGTCATTTCCAGCATGCCTCTTCTTTCGCCTGGGACGTCGTCGTCGGCCTCTTCTCGTCCCCTGCCCAGAGGGTCTTCTTCCTCGTCCAACACCGCAGCATCATCTTTGCGACGGCTCTTTCCTCCTCCTCCTCCTCCTCCTTCACCGTCATCCGAGCAAGACCCAGACGCCGACGCATCGTCCGAGACAAAACTTCTTCTCAGAGGTTGGCAGCCGTAAAGATGAGCCTCGTGAAGTGATACCAAGACGCCTGGATAGTGGTGCGTTGAGGGCTGCTGGCGGTTGAGTCCTGCCAGGGCACGGAAGAAGAAGTTTGCCATGTCAAGACGGCCAAGTGTCTAGAGACAAGTGATATGTCAGAAATGGGTCTCGCATTGACCCAGGAGTGGAACACGGTATGCAACAAATCGTGGAGAGGCGCCACGTAGCGTGTGAGGACCAAGGGAATCTTGATTATCAGACCGAACCCAGGTCAAATCTCCAAGCTCGCATCGCACAATAACATCTTACGGCTGAGGCGGCAAGGGAACGTGACCTCGAACGAGGGCAAAGAGAACTTTGGGTGCACTGTGTTGAACGTCCAAATCTCCATCTCAAGAGGGTAGATAGAAAGACCACGCTGCTGAATTGACATTACTCCCTGTTCTGAAGGAGAACGAAGTAGAGTTATCCAGATTGAGACCAAGACGAAGAAGTAAGGATTGCATATTACGTATATTTTTCACGGAAACCTTATTCACTGATTCTTGCTGAGTCATCTCACCTCATAGGGCGAGCTTCCGTTTGATACCAAAAGTGAACTTTGCAAGAGTCATGGCTTCTTCGGCCTTTTTGAATACATGCCTGTGAAGCCTCAGCAGTGGTAATATCGCCTTTTGCGCTCACACCCACGCACCCGTTCAAAATCAATCAAATCCGACGCGCACATCCCAGGCAGGCCTCGCAATAACCATCCCCATCCCCATACCCAAACGCCTACAATGACGCAAGCCGACGTTGACGCGCTGCTCGACATGGGCTTCGACAAGGAGCGAGTCGAGCTGGCGGTGAAGGAAACCGGCGGGCGTACGTTGTCGCACAAGACCACACTCCCACTCGCATGATTTACGTGAACCCCCGATTTCGCTGATGGCTTCTTCCGCGCAGTTATGCCTGCCATTGAGTGGCTCGAGAAGAACCAGGACAAGTCACTCGAGGACATCAAGGCTGATGAGGCCGAGGAGAACAAACCCAATGTCAGCATCTCGGCCTTGCAGACGGAGCTGCAGCCCAAGTCCCTTGTCTGCAACGAGTGCGGCAAGCGGTTCAAGAACGAGGCTCTCGCGCAGTTCCATGCCACCAAGACGTATGTGCTTTTGTGGACATCATCTGCCATCGACGTCGAGTCTGGCTAATGCAACCACCCCTGTGCACAGTGATCATACCGACTTCTCCGAATCCACAGAAGAGATTGCGCCTCTCACCGAGGAAGAGAAAAAGGCCAGGCTCGAGGAACTCCGTCAGAAGCTTGCCGAGAAAAGGAGCGGCAAGGTCATGCAGGACAAGGAAGACGCAAAGCGCAACGAGGTATGTTCTTTCTCCAACAGCGAACAACCAGCAACCAGCCTTCACACCATGGACCCCAACATCTCACAGCATCGCAGCAAATCCGCCTCAAGTCCACCAAAGAGACACAGGACCTCAAAGAAGAGCTCCAACGGAAGGAACAGATCAAGGAAGCCGCCCGCAAACGCAAAGAAAAGGCCGACGACATGGAGGCCAAAAGACGTATCATGGCCAAGATCGCCGCTGACAAGGAGGAACGCCGTCGCAAAGCCGACGAGGCCAAGGCCGCTCGCGAGGGTCGCTCAATTGCTGCGCCGCCTGATCTTGAAGCCGCAGAGACCAAGCCGCCTGCTGCTGTTGAAGCATCCGCCTCAAAGCCTGCCGCCTCTCAGGCCCGATTGCGTCTTCAGACCAAATCTGGCAACATCGTCAAGACACTGCCGGCGGACACTACTCTATTCGAGGTTGCCCAAGTGCTGGAGACCGAGACTGGGAATCCGGTAACGAAGCTGTCCACTACATTCCCTAAAATGGACTTCTCTGGGCCCCTTGACTTCAGCAGAACCCTCAGGGAAGTCGGCATGGTGCCCTCTGCCGTTGTTATTGTGGAGTGACCTTGCCAGCCGTGCAAATAACATGCCTCGTACGGCGTGCTCACGTGTTGCCTGAATTTGAGTGGTGGGAACATGGCCAAATAGGGCTTTGGCGTCTGGGAAGGAGACGAAGCTTGATCGAGCCCACCCCCCTCAGTCGAGAAGCAGGCTCGTAATCACATATCCTCATGATCTAACTTTCAATCTGGTCAAGGCAACGCCTCACGCCATTGGGAGCATTTTTCTTCTTCTTCATCGTATTAGCGCAACGAAAAAATAACTGTCAACCCGAGTGACTGTCGGTATTTTTTTTGCGCCCCCCTTCCCACGTGCATTGCCGTGCAGTGGTCCAAGTCCGTCCCCAGGCTGCGAGAAGCCCTGCCTCCGTTCCCGCCGAACCCATGCAAAGAGGTTTGAAGTGTGCCAAAGACAAAAGTAAAAGAAAAAGATAGGTAGAGGATTGATCAATCGAAGAGACCGAAGCCCATGTCTTCGTCAGATTCTTCCTTCTCTGTATGAAGCTGTCAGCACTGGTATGCGGAACGATTATGCTGCGAGGGCAACACGATAAAGGCCTCCACGTACCCTCTTCCTTCTTCTCCTCAACCTTCTCCTCGGCACCGGCGGCAGCAGGGGCCGCGCCAGCAGCAGCGGGTGCAGCAGCGGCACCACCACCCGAGCCAACGTTCAGGAGGAGGTCCTTGACATCCTTGCCCTCAAGAGCCTACATCCAAGCGACCAGCCAGTCAGTTGTGCGCGTGCGAAGATCTCTCGGTCGTTCGGTTTCGTCATCGTACCTTGGCGAAAAGAGATGTCCAGATGGGCTCAACTTCAACGTTGGCAGCCTTGATGAGAGCATGGAGCTTGTCGGCCTGTTGAATAGAAAGCATTGACAGATCAGCACGTTTGTCCGATTGCCGTTTTTGGAGCTACGATGAAAACACGCACAGTGATATCAACGCCGTCATCGGCGAGGATCAAGACCGCGTAGGACGAAGCGAGCTCGGAAGTCGACATTTTGATGATTGTATGGGATATTTGACAGTGGCGATCGATGGTCAGTTAACTTTGAGTAGGACTTGGAGAGACTTGAGAGGGAGATAATGCGCACACGGGAAATTTGCTGGGGCTTTTTGACCTAATCAAACGTGCTTGGTGGGCGGGTGGGGCAACCACGTGATATATCATCGATGAGCTACTTTGTTATGATTACGATAACCTTCAGGCCCATGATCTTTAACCTTATACTCATATGCGGCCCGCGATCTTCACAATGGCCGAATCACTTGGCAAGCGTCTGAATCCCGTCACCATCGGTACTCACAATGGCCACTTTCACGCAGACGAGGCTCTGGCCGTGCACATGCTACGGCGTCTGCCCGCCTACCGGTCCGCAGATCTCGTTCGGACACGAGACCCGTCACTCCTCGAAACCTGCCACACCGTCGTCGACGTCGGCGGAGAGTACGATGCCTCGCGCAACCGCTACGACCACCACCAGCGCAGCTTCACCACCTCTTTCCCGGGACGCGAGACCAAGCTTTCCAGCGCGGGACTGGTGTACCTCCACTTCGGCAAGGCCTTGGTCGCGCAAGAGATGGCGCGCGCGCAGGGCAAGGACGCAGCTCTCGAGACCACAGAGGTAATCCAGGCAGAGGCGGAGAGCAACCCGGACGTGACGCTGCTGTGGAACAAGATTTACGAGTGCTTCGTCGAAGCCATTGACGCCAACGACAACGGCATCTCGGCGTACGACCAGGATGCTCTCGCCGCTGCAGGAATCGCAAAACGCTTTAGCAATGGGGGCTTCACGCTCAGTGCCATGGTGTCCCGGCTGAACCCCAACTGGAACGACCCAGCGCTTTCGGACCCCGCAAAGGCGCAGATTGTCGAAAATGAAATGTTCCAGGCCGCGAGTCGGAGGATAGGAGAGGAGTTTGATCGTGACCTGGCGTACTATGTACATGCGTGGCTCCCCGCACGTGATATCGTCAAGGCTGCATTCTCACGTCGGCGTGACAACGGCATCGACCCTCGCGGCCGTGTGATCGTGCTTGAGGGACAATCGGTGCCATGGAAGGACCATCTGTACACTCTTGAGGCGGAGGAGCAAGCAGAGGCGCCCGAGGGCACCGAGATCGAGAAGCCTCTGTATTTCTTGTATGCTGAGAAGCCAGATCCGGGCAGCAAGTGGAGAATCCAGGCGGTGTCGGTGTCCAAAGACTCGTTCCAGAGCAGAAAGCCTCTGCCGGAGGCGTGGAGAGGATCCCGCGACGAGGCGCTGGATAGGATCCTAGGAATCGGGATCGAGGGCAGCGTGTTTGTCCACGCTTCAGGTTTCATAGGCGGGCACAAGACATTCGAAGGTGCCAAGGCCATGGCCATCAAGGCGCTGGAGATGGAGGCTTGAGAAGCGTCATGGCAGACAAACAAAATAATACAATATAAATATCACCACGCCCATGACATCTCTGATAACCAATCACCAAGATGTTACATCACATGAACAAGGGGGCTTCACTTTCCGAAACTGAATAATTTGTCTATAATGATACCTACCTTGGGGCTCCAGCTCTGTCGGCTGTTTTCTGAACAACCGTGTCTAGACGATACATTACCAGTCCATCCAACCTTGTAGATCACATCAGAAGATGTGCCTCCATGCTCATGCACTATGCCGCAGATCGTCTGCAAGCCTTTCACACTCCAGGAGCTTTGTATTGAGTGCCAGCTGGCCGTGCGGTACATCACCGCCCACCGCAAACTTGCCGTCCTTATTACGCATCTTGCGAATAGAATCAAGCTGCCGGCCCATGTGGTTAGAGATGCGATATATACCAAGCAAAAATGGCCCTTTAACTCGCCTTCAACATATAAGGATAGAGTTCCCTGATGGACTCAACGCCGCCGGCATTCTTGACTTCTATGAGACAGGACTTGAGGGTCTGGATCTGGCTTAGGATTGGCAGTAAAGCTTCAGAGACAGGCTCTGATGACATCATCAGCATAAAAATGAGAGCGTAGCTCTTTCGTATCAAGTATACGAGAGTCTGTCGGGAAGTCAGCGTGATTGCACTAAGACTCGACGGACGCCGGACCTACCCCTTGGACGTAGGCAGACGCCGGGTTGCCCTCGTCGTCAACCCATCTCCCGTTCTTCCTGGTCTCGTCTAACCGGTCGAGCTGACGCTGGTAGTCATACAAGTCCGTCTCGCGCATCGACCAGGTCTGGGTCAAGGAGAATTTCTCCAGGCTGTCGCGGATGCGGAGCAGGGCTCTGTATGTCGGCTGGAAGGCCTCCGGTATGATGCCCTTGCTGTAATGCATGGTCTGTTAGTAACCGAAACCCAGCGAATTGCTCGGAACGGCGCACTTCTCCAGGACTGTATCCGCCCACCCGAGGGTAAACTCCAGAATGTTGCAGAGCTCGTCGTTTCCCTGATAAACATGGCCGGAAGCCGAGACAAATCTGCCGTCTACCCGACTGCTGTCGATATCCTTGGCCTCGTCTCTGAACTTTCTGATGGTTTCGGCAGAAAACTGGCATATAATGTCAGTCAGCCTGCCCGGTCTACAGTCCATGGCAATCAACGTTGATACACACCCGTGACCGTGTGTTCTCTGTCGATATGGCCCTTAATATTCTGATCAACCGCTCGTGTATGTCGGCCATCGGTCCTTGAAATATCTCGAGGCCCTTCTCGATCGCTCTCACGTTTGCCTGCAGCCTTTCTATGCGTGCCGCAAGCAGCATGCACACGTGTGGCGACTTTTTGCAGGCATGGCCCTCGCCAATGTGCGCCGTCTTCTCGCGCAGGGTCTGCTCGAGCTTATCGAGCGCCTGCGCTATCCGCTCCACATCGGTCGCCGTGTACAGGAATTCTTTCTCGAGCAGGTGATCGACAAGGCGCCGGATCGTCGACGTCAGCGCAAAGGCTGCGGGGGCTTCGTTGTTGCGACCCGTGGTCATGAAAGAGAGGGATATGAGCTGGAAGCAGCTCTCGAGTACCCTGTCGACTGTAAAGCAAAGGGAAAGAATATCCAAAGGTCAAAAGACAAGTCCCTCGTGATGCGCAGAGGATGATGGGACTCACGCTGCGTCTCCTCTTCCGGATGGCCGGGAGGCCGTATTTCACCAAGCTCCCGGACCTGCTCGACCAGGTCATCATAGATGTCGAGAACATCCTGGCACTTCATGTATGTCGTGTTATCGCGCTTAAGCAGGAGCAATTTATCTCGAAGCAAGATCAGACGGTCGAGGACGTTTTGTTCCCGAGAGTCTCGAGGACGGGGACACGCCGGAGTCTCCATGATGGGCAGTCTGGTTGGAAGAGGGATCGATTGTGATCTTGTGTCGCGCAGGTTGGGTATTTTCGGCAAGTCGGCGGAGAAGTCGAGACGGAATGCGATATGGTGGCGAATCTGTTATGTTGCAAGTTTGGTGGAAGAGACAAACGGTGGTGTTGGGATTGTGGCAAGTCAGTTTGCGCGATCACGGATTACATAAATCAGAAAAAAGTCGCACTATAGCAAAAGATTACGTCAAAGGTTGTCGAAATTGAGGCTATTTTATGTTCTAGTATTTCGTGGAAAAATAAGCCCCTGTATTATTAATGTCAGACTGCCCTGGGCATAGCCTCAAAGGTGCCTTGCTATGTTTTTTAATGGGTTTCAAATCACATAGCCCGAAACCATATTTGCCACGCTGCATATCGATTTTGAAGGGTTTAATTTGTGGGTATTTTCTATTATAATATATTATGAGTCCGATTCACGGGATCCTGAAGGCGGCCTTGAGCTATTCCGGTCCAATTGTCAGCTACGCGAATCATTTCACGGAATCAAGGGTCAGCTTACCGGCCACATCTGAATCTTGTCGAGGTCCCAGACTCCCTCCTTGACGTAAATGTCCCCCTCCAAAGCCCCAATGATCTCCTCGCGTGATGTTGCCCTCATGACGATGGTGCTCCCGTGAAAGTCCCATCCAGCTGGATTCGTCGAGGCCTCTACACCTGGAAGTTCGTTGAGAAGGACGCCTTTTGTGGTAGGGTAGAATGGTTCGTTGGTTATTATTAGCTCAATCGCACTTGGCAAACGCTGATGGGGCCAACGCGGAACCCACCGCCCATTTTCCAGATGTCGGTCTGGGATTCGGTGAGGGTCGTCATGTTCTTCAAATGGGTCCTGTGTGGCAACTGGGAGTTGGCTTGATGTCCGAACAGTGTCCGAAACGGCGAATCACTCACGGGCGGACCTGGAGCCTTTTCTCTTTGCTACCCGGCTTATCCGGGACGATGACAAGCCACTCCCATACATCGGCCGGCGGCGAGGACGCCATATTGTGCTGGAATACCAGGGAGGGATTGTAAAGCCTACGATGATGGGTGATGGTGGTGAGTCTAGCGGTCGGCCAGATGCGGGGAACCATCTGAGCGATGTTATAGTAGGAAGGAAAATATTTTGAATTTCGCCATGTACTTTGGCATTTGGATAAGCAAGTCAGTCACATTCCACGTGCTCAGGAAATCCGATTTTGCGATGCCATGTTATTTATTAGGCCGCCATGCCTCCATATCATACAAATTTGCGCCCTCGCATAATCACGTCCAGACCACAAAATACGTATAGCAGCATAGTATCATCGTCATAGTTTTGCCTTTGGCGCATTGGCCATCTCTTCTTTCAGCATTGTCTCTGCTACAATCCTCCTCTGTATCTTTCCGGTTGCTGTCTTGGGCATCACCGCTGTCAAAAAGATCTGCAAATGCGGAGCGTCATTAGTGATGAATGGCGAGGGGAAGAGAGGAAGGATTTCCTACAACTCACTTTCTTGGGGATCTTGAACTTGGCTGCTCTTTGCGCCACCCACTCTCTTAGCTCTTCGACTTTCAGCGTCTGGCCTGTCTTTGCAACTACCGCGGCCCCAATGTCCTGGCCGTACATGTCGTCCTCGACGGCGAAACAGACAGCCTCCGACACGGCTGGGTGTTGTGCCAGTAGGTTGTCCAGCTCTATTGGACTGATCTTCTCGCCGCCCTTGTTGATGAGCTCCTTGATTCGCCCGGTGATGACAACGTAACCGTCTTCGTCGAGCTTGCCCTGGTCGCCGGTTCGGAACCATCCACCCAGGGTGTATGATGAGGCGTTGGCCTGTGGGTTGTTGAGATATCCCAACGTGACATTCTCGCCCTTGACGCAAATCTCTCCCTCGTCCCCGCGGGGGACCTCGTTGCCTGCATCATCAAGAATCCGGACCTCAACCCCTTGGCCTATGCCCACAGTCCCGGGCTTACGCTTCGCAGGAGGAAGTGGGTTCGACGTCATCTGATGTGCCGCCTCCGTCATGGCGTAGGCCTCGAGCACAGGTGCCTTGAACGTCTCTTCGAGCTGGGCAAAGACCGTCGGGGATAACGGGGAGGAGCACGATCGAATAAAGCGAATTGCTGGGAGTGGCTTGGGCACCGGGTGTCTGAGAAGAATCTGGTGCATGGTCGGCACGGCCGTATACCATGTCGCCTTGTGGACAGCAAAGTCGGCCCAAAAGTCGCTGGCAGAGAACCTTGGCGGGAGTATTATCGAGCCGCCGGAATGCAAGGGCGCAAGAAGTCCCGCAAGGAGGCCGTGGATGTGGAAGAGAGGCATGACCAGCATGGTGCGGTCTTCGGGCGTAAGTTGATACGTTTCCGTTATGTTTCCTACGTGCCAGTGAGCAAGAGAGACCAAGTGGATAGGAACAATAAATATCGAGCGAGAGCATACTCATCGTCCTGGTCAGGTTTCGGTGGGTCAGCGGTACGACCTTGGGTCTCGATGTTGTGCCGCTGTCATATCATCGCGTTGTTAGCCTCGCTGGCCAAACCTCGCCCGTCACAGGCTCGTTCTCCTTCCTACCTCGTATGCAGAATCAAGGCCACATCGCTCGGTTCCGCCGTCGCCACATCCTCGCCGTTGACCCTCTGGGGCCCCACACCCGGAACCCTTCCCCACCCCTTCACGTCGATGCCGACCTCTCCGCCGCGGGAGTCCCACCAGACCTCGGCAATCGCTGTGCCGAGCCTCCGCGCGGCAAGAACCACAGGTGCCTTTGCGGCCACAGCGCCCTTGGGGACCAGGACGAGGGCGGACTTGACGTCGGAGAGGTAGAACTCGAACTCGGTCTGCGTGTAAGCTGGATTCAGCGGAGCAGCGATACCGCGCTGAGCGGCTACTGCAAGGAAGGCGACGACAAACTCGAGAGAGTTGCCGAGGGCCATGGACACCGGTGGCGAGGAGCGGGAGAGGGAAAGTTTCGAGGCAAAGATGGCCTGGAGTGTGGTAATGGCCGAGTTCAGGCGCGCATATGTAAGGGTGTGCGCGATAGGCTTGGCTGGGAGGATGACGGCGGGCGCCGAGGGCGCGCCCTTGATGGCAGACGTGAGAGTGAGCGCCATCGTAGACGAGATTTGCGAGATTACGATCACAGGAGGGCCGGAGTCACCACGGCAGGTAGTCGGCGTTGTTTGGAGCTGGAGAGGTGCTCGAGATTAAGCGGAATCTATATTTTCTGTCAGGG